>JABUQX010085790.1:25000-43115 GCA_015478945.1 Trachelipus rathkii
GAAAAAGAAATAAGAGTGAAGTGTCCTAGAGTGACAGTATAGGGTTCTACAGGTTTGTACTCTGCGATAGGGCAGTGTGAAAAATCATTGGTAAAATTTAGGATGAGTGCTAACAAACAAGACTGATCATCAATAGAAGCTAATACTTGGGATTGAGGGCAAACTGCTAGTTGGCCTAAATGTCGACAAAGGTGATGTGCCGATTCCTTTAGATAGGTGTATTTCCGTTGACCGTAATTCACAAAGAAGTAGTTGTTTGGGTCATTGTACATAACTCGAACAAGAGATTTGTTTAAAGGAAGATGGGTAGGAAAAGGTATAAGTTTATAAGAAGTGAATTTCTCCACTGAGATAAAAGGTATTAAAGTAATTAGTTCATAAGGGCTAGCTGCAGATTGAATAGTCCAAGAATAAGTCAAGAAGGATTGGTATGTTTTTGTTTCTAGGGGTATGACCGTATGCAGTTTAGTTTCTTTGTTCATTTCTAGAATGAAAGGTAAGAGGAATATAGGAGAGTAAAGTTGGGAGTTAGTAATTTTACTTTTAGCGAGTTGAAGAGAGGTTATCACCAATTGGTGAATATTGTGTATACTGGTTATAGCTTGCTCGATTAAATTTACTAATGCCCGGATACTTCCCAATTGGTTTATAATGTTATGCGTAGCACTTAGACTTGATTGGAATTCAATTAACTTTCGTAAGCTATCCCTAAAGTTTATTAATGTGCGAGTATTTGCCTTTAATTGCTCTTTTAGTTCGGTAATGAGTAGGTTTGATGTAGAAGCGTAGTTTCCTAAGATGTTAATTTTTTTCCTAAGGAGCTTTAATAACTTGCTTATGCTGTAGCGGGCTGTAGGGCCGGTGTTAAATAAGAAATGTTGATCGTCTTTCCTGCTTGTGCTAATCTCAAAATGGTCAGCTCGTTTTTCTTCTTGATCGTTGCTGTAGGATCCGCATAGGTTAACTCATTTACTTCATTTAATTTCTGGCAACTTTTAACTCTGCGAGATTTTGGTCTCATGTTAGTTGTTAGAATTCCCATTGGGTGTGATGTTTGTCCCTTGTGTGATCGAACTAATTCAGAAATTGTGGCTGTGTTCGCAACGTTGGTAGAAATGCAGCTCTTTGATTTGTTTTTGTTCAACCGGTAGTTGGTTGTTTTTATAACAGGTGTTGTTTCCTTGTAAGCGTGTCTGAGGGACATTCAGTGGGAGATTTGTTTGGTGTGTGTGGGTACGATTAGATTCTGAAACTATCCTTCCTTTGGTATGTTTAAACTTACTTCACAACCGGTGCGATAGGTAGAAATCCATAGAGCCTGAGCAGTAACTTTTGTTTTCTTCATTTCTTTGTACCTATAATGCTTTTTGACATGTCGTTATGGATGGTGAATAGAAACGATTTGAGGATTGGAGTGTTTGGGTTCGCTCGAATTCCTATTTCTGAAATATTTAATCATATTGAAGTATTTGTTTTCAGAATAATTTCAAGGTCGCCTAAATAATGTAATTAAATTTTTAAATTGGAACTTAGTAATTGATTAAGCAAATTGTTTGCATTTTAAACTTAGATGATTTCTTAATTATAAAGTTGTTAGTAAGATTCTTACATTTACTACTTAAGTGCTTAACTATTCTAAGTTTTCTTTAACTCATACTTAATTATTGTAGTTTACTTAACTTACTTACTTAAGGTTCTTAACTTTATTTTTAGTTTCTTACTTACAGGTTCTTAACTTATTTTAGTTACTTAACTTTACTTAAGATTTCTTAACTTTATTTTTTAGGGTTACTTTAACTTACTTGTTTTAAGGTTTTGGTTTTAACTTTTATTTTTAGTTTCTTTGTTTTATTTTTGTTTTTCATTAAAGAAAGTTTTTGTGTTCTTTTTCTGTTTTTCTAGGTATTTTTATGTGGTTATAGGAAGTAGTGTGCGTTTTGTTTGTCGCCCGTGTTCCTTTCTGTAGGGCTGATTAATGGACGTGGTTGTGTATCCTTTAAAGTTTTTTGTAGTAAAAAAAAAATAAACAGAAATATAAATGATAAACAACTGTATAAGTCGAGATAAAACTAACATAATTCTAACGTTTCTAATCCAGGCTAAGGAACTTAAGCTAAAACGTACGTTGATTCTTAATCCATCTAATAAAAAAAATTTTTTTTTCTTAATCCAGATTATGTTTTAAATACTAATTGACAAAAGGTATACGAGTGTATGTCCAACATTGTCCTAAAATTAAAGTCCATCTTCAATATTTGAAGTTCTAATCCAAACTAATACATGAACAGATGTGTTCAATTTTCTTAAAATTAAAGTATCTTCTTAAAATTAAAGTGTATTCTTCGGAATTTGAAGAATATCTCCTTAAATCTATAAAATCTATTCGAAACGAAAGGATTTCTCCTTAAATTTACAAGAATATACAGAAATTGAGATGAATTAATAGCCGGGAGGCAGATAGTAAGTCTTACCACCTCTAACTATTGTATTCAAATCCAATTTAACAGGCGGAGGTTGGACAGAAGTCTTCGCTATAGTCTTCGTATTGTCACTTGCCTCTGCTTGTTGTACAGCCTGTTCTCTTATCCTTGTTTGACTTCTTGTAATTCTTGGAGTAGAATCTCTGGGACCAGAAAACAAATTGTGTGGTCTGTAAGACGGGTCCTGTTTTCTGTCATCTCTGATGATTTCCTTGGGTGGCGATTCTACAACAGTGGGAATTTGATAGTGGCCATCTCTTTCAGGGACATTGGGAGATTTCTCTGGGGAAGGAATTCTTGGAGGGGATCCGCCGTAGGCTCCGTATATTTCACCTTCGTTTGCGGGTGGCTCCTGTGAAATTTCTCTAGCCGTAGTATCTACTGAAATCTCTTGCTGTATGGGGGACAAGGATGGTCTGAACTCTCTTCTTTGACCTGAGGGGTGAGAGGGTGTTCTTTGGAAGTCATTTCTAGGAGTGGAACAGATGAATTCTTTGTCAACACGTGCTCTTCCTGCGACTACATCGCTATATCTTCTTTCTACAACTCCGTCGTTCTGTCTCTTTTGTTCTACTACTTCATCGCTTTGTCTTCTGGTTTCCACCGGAATAGGTTCTTTGATGGGGGCTTGATAGCTTTCCCAATAGTTTCTAGTCTGTGTTGACTGTGGTGGAGGAGCTGGTGGCGAAATGTATTCGAACTGAGTTGACGGCTGTGGGGGATCTGGAAGAGGGTTGTGTTCATACTGGGTTGGATGTGGTGGAGAAATTGGGAAATCATAACGGGAAGACGATGGTTCGGGTGGAGGAGAATAATCTTCCACCTCATCCTCTGATTCTGAACCGATTCCTGATTCGCTTTTGGGCGCATCTTCATCTTTCTTCTCTTCGTCATCTTCCTTGGAGTTTAACATCCTTTTAACTTCGTGAGGATTCCAAACTTCATCGTTCGTAAAGTCGAACCGTGTATCTGCAAACTTCTCAGCGGCAACTACCTTAGCATTGTCCACATGGACCGGAAAAGTCTTACCTGAACTTCTGCAAATTACCATCAATTTGTTTGGTCCTCTCAAACATCGGACAATATATGGCCCTTCAAACTTGGGACATAGTTTTGAACTATGATAAGGCTTCTTGATTGCTCGGATGAAAACGTAGTCTCCGACTTTGAATTCTCTCTGCTTTGCCTTCTTATGTTGTTGCTCCAATGTTTTAGTCGTTTCTTTCTCCAACCTTTCTCTCGCCAAATCTCTTATATTATCGATCCTTTCCGTCAGCACATCCACCTCATCTGAAATGAACCTCATTTTCTCTGGTTTATTTACAAAAGGAGAAGCATAATCTTCCATTTCGTAAGGGACCCTTTTTACGTAACCGTGCAAAAGGAAGTGGGGGGATGAACCGATAGATCGATTGTAAGCGGAATTTATCGCGATTTGGGCGAAACTCAGATATTTATCCCAATCTTTGTGGTTGTCATTGACATAGTGTCGTAGGAAAGATTCGATATCAGCATTTATTCTTTCCACAACTCCGTTTTGGGATGCTTTGTAAGGCATGATTTCTACCTTTTTTATCCTCCAGGCCTTGCACAAGTCCTTAAACACCTTGGCTTGTGAACTCCTGGGCATTGTCGGACACAAGAAGTTGGGGAGCACTGTGCCTACATATGACTCTCTCTTGCAGTGCTCGGGCAAATTCTTTACTTGTCCTAGTTTTACAAGGCACTAGTTCGACGTAACGCGTTAAAACGTCACGGAAAACTAGTATATATTTGGCTCCGGACTCGGTACAAGTGGGGAGTTTTCCAATACTATCAACATGGACGCGTGAAAAAGGTGTGTAGGGCAAAGGCCATCTGTTTATCTCTGCTACTGGAGGTTTGTGACCTTTTACTCTAGCACATGATACACAATGGCTGCAATATTCTTTCACCAATTTTGCTAAGTGGGGAAAAGCGTATTTTTCCTTCACTCTCTTTTCTGTCCTTATAGGCCCTCCATGTCCGCTGCCCAGCGAGGCATGGCATTGGTCTATCACCGTGTAGATCATACTGTCGGGGACCTGGATGACATAAGGATCGCTTTGTGTGGCGTAGTATAAAACACCTCTAATAAGAATGTGGGGATAGGTCTTTGGGTTTTCCTTAACCCATTTCACCAATTTTCCTATTCTGGACATTTTTTCTTGTTCTTTTATGACGGTTTTCCCTATTCGTGCAAAATCTGTTCGAGTTAAATCACCTCTGTTTTCCAACACAGCTTGTCCATTATCAAAAAAGTTAGGTGCTTGGGTGTCTACATCAATAATCCCGGCGGGATATTTGTTTTAAACCCTTTTTATGACATAGTGGGAGAGAACTGTTTACCGACCAAATGTCATCTAGCTCAATCGTCCAGTCTGTTTGTTTTTTCGGAAGATGAAACAAGGGGTTGATTACAGGTGATATGGTGACCTTAAGAGCCGATACCGTTTTTTTTGTAACTTTGCAAAACAAAACACTACGGCCAGGCATTCCTTTTTCTAAATCCGGTATCACCTTAATTCCTTTCGATGTTCCTCTTGTGTACTTAAAAGTACCCTAGTCCGTCGGATACTCCATTCTTTCCCTTCGTCAGAAGTATACTGCAAACACCCTCCAGGACTTTCTCCAAAAGCGTCTAACAATTTACGAAGATTCCTTGCTATAAATCCGGGAATGTGAGCTGTGGTTGTACGACCAACTTATCTTTCAAAGTGTCAAATGCCTCTTGTTGCTTTTTTGTCCATACAAAGGGGACATTCTTTTTTACTAAATCATACAGTGGTTGTGCAACGACTGCGAAATTGTCTATTAAAAAGCGAAAATACGAGAAGAAACCAAGTATGGACTGTGTCTCCTTGACATTCGTCGGAGGGATGAAACTTTTCATTGTTTCGACTTTCACAGGATCAGGGCTAATCCCATCTTTACCTATCTTGAATCCTAGATACAAAACTGATGACTGTAAGAAGCTGCACTTGGACAGTTTTACTCTCAAGTTGTTTTCTCGGAAAGCAGTTAGAACTTTTCTCAAATTTTCGAAGTGTTCGGCAACGTTCTTTCCTAGCACTAGTACGTCGTCAAGATAGACCTGTGCAACTGGTCCTAAAAGGTGATTTAAGGCCATAGTCATTGCCCTAGCATACGAGGATGGGGCATTGCGGTGGCCAAAGGTCAAGCGGGTAGGGCAGAATAACCCTTTCCTAGTCCTAAACGATGCCATTAGCTTTTGGGTTTCTTCCTCTATTTCTAATGCATGGTATGCATCGAGTAAATCTATCGACGTAAAAATCGTGTTTCCCCCGAGCGACGTAAAGATTTCCTCTATCGATGGGAGAGGATAGACGTCCTGGACACTGTAGGAGTTGAGGTAGCGATAGTCAAGACACACCCTTGGCTTTAAACTGTTCTTTTTTGCCACTACCAGTAGTGGGGAAGAATGTGGGCTGTAACAGGTCTTGATATATCCCTTTTCCAATGCTGCATCCGTGTAATCATCGATGTCCTGTAAGTACTTATGGGGTAACCGGTACTGTTTACGGAAGATTACTTTAGGAGCGTCAGGGAGTAGTTCAATTTTAAACTTCTGAAGCGGGCAGACCGGGACAGCATCATCATCAAGTGCTAGTACATCATGGTAAGTCATCAAAAGATTAAGCAAGTCTTCTAAGTACTCTGGCTTTTCAAGGATGCTGTTCTCAGCTTCTTCCTTTGACATCTTTTCTTCGATGATTTCTCTGTACACTTTCCTTAATTCTGTCTTTGATAGACCTTTAGAGCATGTGGCTACATTGGCTGACACTACTCGCTTGTGTCCACTTATGTCTGGGCTTCTTTCAGCTGATTGGCTGATTAGTGGGTAACTATTTCCTAGAGTTATCCCTTTTTTCAAATGGAATTGTAGGTCACTCAAATTTATGTAACTGAGCACAATTCTGTTATTCCTTACGGGACTGACTGTGTTTGCTATATACAGTGGTCCTCTGGAGAGAGCTGGGGTCATGATACACTTTCGCTCCAAGTCAAAATCATCTTGAGTCTCAGGTCTAACCTTTATGTACCCATATGAGTTGCTTGGCAGTATAGTATCTTCAATCACCTTCAAATCGATTACAATATCTTCATCGATCATTAAATGTTCATTTTGGTTAGGGTCAGGGTTCGTTGAAGCCTGTAAATTCTCCGATTGAGTCGCACTTTCTTTTTGAGTAGAAGTGTGCTTGTGTTTTGGCTTGGCTCCTCTGGGCGCAGAACTGTGAGGAGGAGGGGAGGCTAGGATTTCTTCCTTTTCTGGCTCCGTTCTCCTTGTCTCTCGATTCAGTTGGGCTCGAGCGGTACCGTACGATGCAGAACTTCTTTTATTTCCCTGAGGCGCGGAGGGCCTGCTTGGGGGCGTTACTGAGAAAGTTGCTTCTTCTTCCTGTGGGAAATAACCGTTTGCAGCGCGGTGGGGATTGACTGACAGACTTGCCTTCCTCTGCAATGGAAGGGGACCGTACGCAACATGTGCTGGGTCGACTGACAGGGTTGTCCGCCTTTCCTGTGGAAAAGATTGGTTCGCAACTGATTGTTCAGTTTGGTTTAAATGTTTTAAAGTTCGATCGGAATCCCTAAAATATTTTGAATACCTACTACTTATTTCCCAATTGGCCACTGATGGCTTGGGTGGATCCTTTCTGGGCAGAGGGGAGTCCTTTATTTCTCTAAGGCTCTCATCTGTGTGTTCTCGGACTAAATAGATACCATATTTGGCAAAGACTGGTATGTCTATCTCTTTTCCTTCGTGGATAGACATTTTTGAAGAAAACATATTCAAAGTGATGGGTAAATTAGATAAAATGTTATTTCCCAACAACATGGACCAACTGGGTTCTCCCTGCACCTCGCTCACTTGGAAGGTGGTGAGGTAATATTCTTTGTGCATTCGGAGGTACAGCTGCACCTCTCCTCTTAACTTAGTTGGGTTGTTATCGACCCCTTGTACCACCAGGTCTGTTTTTCGGAGCGGTACTTTGAAGTTACCTTCTTTCTCTAACTCTTTTAAACGCTTGGGTGTTACGAGGGATATGCTGCTCCCACAATCTAATAAAACACATGCTCTAGCTTCTTTACTACCTATTGAGGGAGTAAGATGGACATTAGTATAGAAATGGTGTCCCAGTTTGTATGGTTTTTCAACACTTTCCTGAAAAAATGTTTGGGCAACTTTTTTATCTTTTTCTTCATTTAATACCCACTTATCATATCCTTTCTTATTTTTTCTTCTTACTGTTTTCCAGCCTTCGCCCCCATCCGAAAATTTTCTCTGTCTGTTCTTTCCTCGGAGAGGGAGAGGAAGGGCTCTCTATCTAAGGACTTATCTTCCTCTTCTTCTTCTTCACTTAACTCAGAGTCTCTTCGTTGGCCTTCGGCCACATAAACTCTAGTGCTCTTTTTCTCACCGGAGGGCTTGTATCCTTCTTTCTTCCTCGTGAAGGTCCTAGGCCCTCGCCTGTCTGTAGTGAAACGCTCAGGTTTCTGGGCTTTCACGCCCTTGTCCATATCAACTTGGCTGTTGTATGGAAGGAACACTTGGTTTTCTCCGGAAGAGGGTCTCCATGGAGGAGCATCTCTGCACCTGGGTTGCGAGCCCCTTTTATGATAAGCTTGGCACACCCGGCAGTATGGCAATCCCCAGCGACAGGCTCTCGACGAATGGCCGATAACTTCACATGAAAAACAAACGTGGTGTTCTTTCAATTCTTGTTCGGTCACTCCTCTAATTATTCCTTTGTGTTTTCGTGGAGTTTGCTCTGTTCTTGCCTCCTCTGTCTTCCTCCGGAAAACATTAGTTGATCTCATCTCTTCTCTTCTCTTATCCCCATATCTTGGTTTGTGGACAGACTCTTTATTTTTCCTGTAAGAGTTGTTGTACTCTGACTTCTGCCTATCTTCCCGTTCATCTCGGGCCATGAACACTTTTGTGGTGCGGAGTTCCGGTTGTCTCTTGTTATCCATTTTCAATAAAGCACCTTTCGAAATTAGATACAATTTGTCTAACAGTTCAGCTAAACTTATTTCCATATCAATGGCTTGCAATATTTTTTCTTTTAATCTTTCACCATCCCTGCGCTCTGAGAGGTTCTGCATGATTTTACCAATGATCATTACCTTTATATGTTTAGAATTAAACATTGCCTCCTTGTCGAGGTCATACATCCGACTCTGATACTTTCTAAGCTTACTCTTTAATCCTACTATGAAATCTGTAAAAAGCTGTTCTTTCCCTCTTTTATATTCTACAAAGTCCACCCAGATCTCGAAAACATTTCTTCTATCTTCCGGTTGCAGGTAGGACTTTAACTGAGCCAAAAAATCTTCTAATCTTTTAAACCGAGAGAAAACGGGATCATGGAGCAAATAATGCCTAGCTTCACTATCTAAATTTGATGTAATGGCTGATCTGGCAAAAGTAATCTTTTGTTCTTCTGTTAGTGCGCCTAAAGCACTGAGTTTTTCCTTTAATGAAACAACATACTCCTCATACTGGATGCCAGTCCAGAGTCTGGTCTTTAAACTTTTACCATGAAGTTTTAGGGCTTCTGGCACCTCAGGCAGAGCAGGTGTAAATAGATTTGCTTGGTAGACTGGGACTCCTGGTGTTTGAGGCATATAAGGATATCCATTCCACATTCCGTGCCTAACCAGTCGTATTCTTATCCCGGAATGTGGAATGGATATCCTTATATGCCTCAAACACCAGGAGTCCCAGTCTACCAAGCAAATCTATTTACACCTGCTCTGCCTGAGGTGCCAGAAGCCCTAAAACTTCATGGTAAAAGTTTAAAGACCAGACTCTGGACTGGCATCCAGTATGAGGAGTATGTTGTTTCATTAAAAGAAAAACTCAGTGCTTTAGGCGCACTAACAGAAGAACAAAAGATTACTTTTGCCAGATCAGCCATTACATCAAATTTAGATAGTGAAGCTAGGCATTATTTGCTCCATGATCCCGTTTTCTCTCGGTTTAAAAGATTAGAAGATTTTTTGGCTCAGTTAAAGTCCTACCTGCAACCGGAAGATAGAAGAAATGTTTTCGAGATCTGGGTGGACTTTGTAGAATATAAAAGAGGGAAAGAACAGCTTTTTACAGATTTCATAGTAGGATTAAAGAGTAAGCTTAGAAAGTATCAGAGTAGGATGTATGACCTCGATAAGGAGGCAATGTTTAATTCTAAACATATAAAGGTAATGATCATTGGTAAAATCATGCAGAACCTCTCAGAGCGCAGGGATGGTGAAAGATTAAAAGAAAAAATATTGCAAGCCATTGATATGGAAATAAGTTTAGCTGAACTGTTAGACAAATTGTATCTAATTTCGAAAGGTGCTTTATTGAAAATGGATAACAAGAGACAACCGGAACTCCGCACCACAAAAGTGTTCATGGCCCAAGATGAACGGGAGATAGGCAGAAGTCAGAGTACAACAACTCTTACAGGAAAAATAAAGAGTCTGTCCACAAACCAAGATATGGGGATAAGAGAAGAGAAGAGATGAGATCAACTAATGTTTTCCGGAGGAAGACAGAGGAGGCAAGAACAGAGCAAACTCCACGAAAACACAAAGGAATAATTAGAGGAGTGACCGAACAAGAATTGAAAGAACACCACGTTTGTTTTTCATGTGAAGTTATCGGCCATTCGTCGAGAGCCTGTCGCTGGGGATTGCCATACTGCCGGGTGTGCCAAGCTTATCACAAAAGGGGCTCGCAACCCAGGTGCAGAGATGCTCCTCCATGGAGACCCTCTTCCGGAGAAAACCAAGTGTTCCTTCCATACAACAGCCAAGTTGATATGGACAAGGGCGTGAAAGCCCAGAAACCTGAGCGTTTCACTACAGACAGGCGAGGGCCTAGGACCTTCACGAAGAAGAAAGAAGGATACAAGCCCTCCGGTGAGAAAAAGAGCACTAGAGTTTATGTGGCCGAAGGCCAACGAAGAGACTCTGAGTTAAGTGAAGAAGAAGAAGAGGAAGATAAGTCCTTAGATAGAGAGCCCTTCCTCTCCCTCTCCGAGGAAAGAACAGACAGAGAAAATTTTCGGATGGGGGCGAAGGCTGGAAAACAGTAAGAAGAAAAAATAAGAAAGGATATGATAAGTGGGTATTAAATGAAGAAAAAGATAAAAAAGTTGCCCAAACATTTTTTCAGGAAAGTGTTGAAAAACCATACAAACTGGGACACCATTTCTATACTAATGTCCATCTTACTCCCTCAATAGGTAGTAAAGAAGCTAGAGCATGTGTTTTATTAGATTGTGGGAGCAGCATATCCCTCGTAACACCCAAGCGTTTAAAAGAGTTAGAGAAAGAAGGTAACTTCAAAGTACCGCTCCGAAAAACAGACCTGGTGGTACAAGGGGTCGATAACAACCCAACTAAGTTAAGAGGAGAGGTGCAGCTGTACCTCCGAATGCACAAAGAATATTACCTCACCACCTTCCAAGTGAGCGAGGTGCAGGGAGAACCCAGTTGGTCCATGTTGTTGGGAAATAACATTTTATCTAATTTACCCATCACTTTGAATATGTTTTCTTCAAAAATGTCTATCCACGAAGGAAAAGAGATAGACATACCAGTCTTTGCCAAATATGGTATCTATTTAGTCCGAGAACACACAGATGAGAGCCTTAGAGAAATAAAGGACTCCCCTCTGCCCAGAAAGGATCCACCCAAGCCATCAGTGGCCAAGGGGGAAATAAGTAGTAGGTATTCAAAATATTTTAGGGATTCCGATCGAACTTTAAAACATTTAAACCAAACTGAACAATCAGTTGCGAACCAATCTTTTCCACAGGAAAGGCGGACAACCCTGTCAGTCGACCCAGCACATGTTGCGCACGGTCCCCTTCCATTGCAAAGGAAGACAAGCCTGTCAGTCAATCCCCACCGCGTCGCGAACGGTTATTTCCCACAGGAAGAAGAAGCAACTTTGTCAGTAACGCCCCCAAGCAGGCCCTCCGCGCCTCAGGGAAATAAAAGAAGTTCTGCATCGTACGGTACCGCTCGAGCCCAACTGAATCGAGAGACAAGGAGAACGGAGCCAGAAAAGGAAGAAATCCTAGCCTCCCCTCCTCCTCACAGTTCCGCGCCCAGAGGAGCCAAGCCAAAACACAAGCACACTTCTACTCAAAAAGAAAGTTCGACTCAACCGGAGAATTTACAGGCTTCAACGAACCCTGACCCTAACCAAAATGAACATTTAATGATCGATGAAGATATTGTAATCGATTTGAAGGTGATTGAAAATACTATACTGCCAAGCAACTCATATGGGTACATAAAGGTTAGACCTGAGACTCAAGATGATTTTGACTTGGAGCGAAAGTGTATCATGACCCCAGCTCTCTCCAGAGGACCACTGTATATAGCAAACACAGTCAGTCCCGTAAGGAATAACAGAATTGTGCTCAGTTACATAAATTTGAGTGACCTACAATTCCATTTGAAAAAAGGGATAACTCTAGGTATAGTTACCCACTAATCAGCCAATCAGCTGGAGGAAGCCCAGACATAAGTGGACACAAGCGAGTAGTGTCAGCCAATGTAGCCACATGCTCTAAAGGTCTATCAAAGACAGAATTAAGGAAAGTGTACAGAGAAATCATCGAAGAAAAGATGTCAAAGGAAGAAGCTGAGAACAGCATCCTTGAAAAGCCAGAGTACTTAGAAGACTTGCTTAATCTTTTGATGACTTACCATGATGTACTAGCACCTTGATGATGATGCTGTCCCGGTCTGCCCGCTTCAGAAGTTTAAAATTGAACTACTCCCTGACGCTCCTAAAGTAATCTTCCGTAAACAGTACCGGTTACCCCATAAGTACTTACAGGACATCGATGATTACACGGATGCAGCATTGGAAAAGGGATATATCAAGACCTGTTACAGCCCACATTCTTCCCCACTACTGGTAGTGGCAAAAAAGAACAGTTTAAAGCCAAGGGTGTGTCTTGACTATCGCTACCTCAACTCCTACAGTGTCCAGGACGTCTATCCTCTCCCATCGATAGAGGAAATCTTTACGTCGCTCGGGGGAAACACGATTTTTACGTCGATAGACTTACTCGACGCGTACCATGCATTAGAAATAGAGGAAGAAACCCAAAAGCTAATGGCGTTTAGGACTAGGAAAGGGTTATTCTGCCCTACCCGCTTGACCTTTGGCCACCGCAATGCCCCATCCTCGTATGCTAGGGCAATGACTATGGCCTTAAATCACCTTTTAGGACCAGTTGCACAGGTCTATCTTGACGACGTACTAGTGCTAGGAAAGAACGTTGCCGAACACTTCGAAAATTTGAAAAAAGTTCTAACTGCTTTCCGAGAAAACAACTTGAGAGTAAAACTGTCCAAGTGCAGCTTCTTACAGTCATCAGTTTTGTATCTAGGATTCAAGATAGGTAAAGATGGGATTAGCCCTGATCCTGTGAAAGTCGAAACAATGAAAAGTTTCATCCCTCCGACGAATGTCAAGGAGACACAGTCCATACTTGGTTTCTTCTCGTATTTTCGCTTTTTAATAGACAATTTCGCAGTCGTTGCACAACCACTGTATGATTTAGTAAAAAAGAATGTCCCCTTTGTATGGACAAAAAAGCAACAAGAGGCATTTGACACTTTGAAAGATAAGTTGGTCGTACAACCACAGCTCACATTCCCGGATTATAGCAAGGAATTCTTCGTAAATACAGACGCGTGCGACTACGGGATTGGAGGGGTGTTGTACCAGCTTACTGACGAAGGGAAAGAGAAACCCCTTTCTTTCGTCTCCCGGGTACTCAGAGCAAGTGAGAAGAATTATGATACGATAGAAAAGGAATGCCTGGCCGTAGTGTTTTGTTTGACGAAGTTCAAAAACACGGTATTCGGCTATAAGGTCACCATTATCACTGATAATCAGCCCCTTTGTTTCATCTTCCGAAACAAACAACAGACTGGACGATTAGCAAGATGGAATTTGTTCGTAAACAGTTTCTCTCCCACTATAGTCTATAAAAAGGGTAAAACAAATATCCCGCCGGATTATTTGAGTAGACACCCAGCACCTAACGTTTTTGTAATGCAAGCTGTGTTGGAAAACAGAGGTGATTTACCTCGAACAGACTTTGCACTGAATAGGGAAACCTTCATAAAAGAACAAGAAAAATGTCCAAGAATAGGAAAATTGGTGAAATGGGTTAAGGAAAACCCAAAGACCTATCCCCACATTCTTATTAGAGGTGTTTTATACTACGCCACACAAAGCGATCCTTATGTCATCCAGGTCCCCGACAGTATGATCTACACGGTGATAGACCAATGCCATGCCTCGCTGGGCAGCGGACATGGAGGGCCTATAAGGACAGAAAAGAGAGTGAAGGAAAAATACGCTTTTCCCCACTTAGCAAAATTGGTGAAAGAATATTGCAGCCATTGTGTATCATGTGCTAGAGTAAAAGGTCACAAACCTCCAGTAGCAGAGATAAACAGATGGCCTTTGCCCTACACACCTTTTTCACGCGTCCATGTTGATAGTATTGGAAAACTCCCCACTTGTACCGAGTCCGGAGCCAAATATATACTAGTTTTCCGTGACGTTTTAACGCGTTACGTCGAACTAGTGCCTTGTAAAACTAGGACAAGTAAAGAATTTGCCCGAGCACTGCAAGAGAGAGTCATATGTAGACACAGTGCTCCCCAACTTCTTGTGTCCGACAATGCCCAGGAGTTCACAAGCCAGGTGTTTAAGGACTTGTGCAAGGCCTGGAGGATAAAAAAGGTAGAAATCATGCCTTACAAAGCATCCCAAAACGGAGTTGTGGAAAGAATAAATGCTGATATCGAATCTTTCCTACGACACTATGTCAATGACAACCACAAAGATTGGGATAAATATCTGAGTTTCGCCCAAATCGCGATAAATTCCGCTTACAATCGATCTATCGGTTCATCCCCCCACTTCCTTTTGCACGGTTACGTAAAAAGGGTCCCTTACGAAATGGAAGATTATGCTTCTCCTTTTGTAAATAAACCAGAGAAAATGAGGTTCATTTCAGATGAGGTGGATGTGCTGACGGAAAGGATCGATAATATAAGAGATTTGGCGAGAGAAAGGTTGGAGAAAGAAACGACTAAAACATTGGAGCAACAACATAAGAAGGCAAAGCAGAGAGAATTCAAAGTCGGAGACTACGTTTTCATCCGAGCAATCAAGAAGCCTTATCATAGTTCAAAACTATGTCCCAAGTTTGAAGGGCCATATATTGTCCGATGTTTGAGAGGACCAAACAAATTGATGGTAATTTGCAGAAGTTCAGGTAAGACTTTTCCGGTCCATGTGGACAATGCTAAGGTAGTTGCCGCTGAGAAGTTTGCAGATACACGGTTCGACTTTACGAACGATGAAGTTTGGAATCCTCACGAAGTTAAAAGGATGTTAAACTCCAAGGAAGATGACGAAGAGAAGAAAGATGAAGATGCGCCCAAAAGCGAATCAGGAATCGGTTCAGAATCAGAGGATGAGGTGGAAGATTATTCTCCTCCACCCGAACCATCGTCTTCCCGTTATGATTTCCCAATTTCTCCACCACATCCAACCCAGTATGAACACAACCTTCTTCCAGATCCCCCACAGCCGTCAACTCAGTTCGAATACATTTCGCCACCAGCTCCTCCACCACAGTCAACACAGACTAGAAACTATTGGGAAAGCTATCAAGCCCCCATCAAAGAACCTATTCCGGTGGAAACCAGAAGACCAAGCGATGAAGTAGTAGAACAAAAGAGACAGAACGACGGAGTTGTAGAAAGAAGATATAGCGATGTAGTCGCAGGAAGAGCACGTGTTGACAAAGAATTCATCTGTTCCACTCCTAGAAATGACTTCCAAAGAACACCCTCTCACCCCTCAGGTCAAAGAAGAGAGTTCAGACCATCTTTGTCCCCCATACAGCAAGAGATTTCAGTAGATACTACGGTTAGAGAAATTTCACAGGAGCCACCCGCAAACGAAGGTGAAATATACGGAGCCTACGGCGGATCCCCTCCAAGAATTCCTTCCCCAGAGAAATCTCCCAATGTCCCTGAAAGAGATGGCCACTATCAAATTCCCACTGTTGTAGAATCGCCACCCAAGGAAATCATCAGAGATGACAGAAAACAGGACCCGTCTTACAGACCACACAATTTGTTTTCTGGTCCCAGAGATTCTACTCCAAGAATTACAAGAAGTCAAACAAGGATAAGAGAGCAGGCTGTACAACAAGCAGAGGCAAGTGACAATACGAAGACTATAGCGAAGACTTCTGTCCAACCTCCGCCTGTTAAATTGGATTTGAATACAATAGTTAGAGGTGGTAAGACTTACTATCTGCCTCCCGGCTATTAATTCATCTCAATTTCTGTATATTCTTGTAAATTTAAGGAGAAATCCTTTCGTTTCGAATAGATTTTATAGATTTAAGGAGATATTCTTCAAATTCCGAAGAATACACTTTAATTTTAAGAAGATATTAGTTTGGATTAGATAAAAAAGATCGATCATAGTTTAAGTACATTAGTTTGGATTAGAACTTCAAATATTGAAGATGGACTTTAATTTTAGGACAATGTTGGACATACACTTGTATACCTTTTGTCAACTAGTATTTAAAACATTAATCTGGATTAAGAAAAAAAAAATTTTTTTTATTAGATGGATTAAGAATCAACGTACGTTTTAGCTTAAGTTCCTTAGCCTGGATTAGAAACGTTAGAATTATGTTAGTTTTATCTCGACTTATACAGTTGTTTATCATTTATATTTCTGTTTATTTTTTTTTACTACAAAAAACTTTAAAGGATACGTTTTAGCTCCAGAGAGGGGACAACGCAATTTTTTAAATAAAAAATACTAGAAAAAAGAAAAATGAAAAAACTTTTCTTTAATGAAAAACAAAAAATAAAAAAGAAACTAAAAATAAAGTTAAGAACCTTAAGTAAGTAAGTTAAGTAACTAAAATTAAAAGTTAAGAATCTTAAGTAAGTTAAGTAACTAAAATTAAAAGTTAAGAATCTTAAGTAAGTTAAGTAACTAAATATAAAGTTAAGAATCTTAAGTAAGTTAAGTAAACTAAAATAATTAAGTATGAGTTAAAGAAAACTTAGAATAGTTAAGCACTTAAGTAGTAAATGTAAGAATCTTACTAACAACTTTATAATTAAGAAATCATCTAAGTTTAAAATGCAAACAATTTGCTTAATTAATTACTAAGTTCCAATTTAAAAATTCAATTACATTATTTAGGCGACCTTGAAATTATTCTGAAAACAAATACTTCAATATGATTAAATATTTCAGAAATGGAATTCGGGAAAATGATCTTGTTTCTACTCACCATCATAACGACATGTCAAAGTATTATAGTACAAGAAAATGAAGAAACAAAGATTCTGCCTGGTTTGGTTTTATATCGCACCGGTGAAGTAAGTTTTATAGAAGGATATTTAGATCTAATCGTTTCATTAGAATGTCCCTCAGACGTAAAAGAAACTGTTATAAAAACAACCAAACTAGTGAACAACATCAAAGACTCATTCTTACCAACGTTCGAAGCCACATTTCTGAATGTTTCGATCACACAAAGGGCTCACCAATGGGAATTTAAACTAATGACCATTCGAGTAAAAGTTCTAGCCCAGAAATTAAATGAAGTAAATGAGTTACCTTGGATCTCAGCACGATCAAGAAAGAAACGAGCTGCTTTTGAGTTCGGAGGAGACGTCCTCAACATTCTTTTTGGTACGGCTACAGATAAGCAAGTAAAGCTCCTTAGGAAAAAAATTAACATCTTAGGAAACTACGCTTCTACATCAAACCTACTCATTACCGAACTAAAAGAGCAATTAAAGGCAAATACTCGCACATTAATAAACTTTAGGGATAGCTTACGAAAGTTAATTGAATTCCAATCAAGTCTAAGTGCTACGCATAACATTATAAACCAATTGGGAAGTATCCGGGCATTAGTAAATTTAATCGAGCAAGCTATAACCAGTATACACAATATTCACCAATTGGTGATAACCTCTCTTCAACTCGCTAAAAGTAAAATTACTAACTCCCAACTTTACTCTCCTATATTCCTCTTACCTTTCATTCTAGAAATGAACAAAGAAACTAAACTGCATACGGTCATACCCCTAGAAACAAAAACATACCAATCCTTCTTGACTTACTCTTGGACTATTCAATCTGCAGCTAGCCCTTATGAACTAATTACTTTAATACCTTTTATCTCAGTGGAGAAATTCACTTCTTATAAACTTATACCTTTTCCTACCCATCTTCCTTTAAACAAATCTCTTGTTCGAGTTATGTACAATGACCCAAACAACTACTTCTTTGTGAATTACGGTCAACGGAAATACACCTATCTAAAGGAATCGGCACATCACCTTTGTCGACATTTAGGCCAACTAGCAGTTTGCCCCCAATCCCAAGTATTAGCTTCTATTGATGATCAGTCTTGTTTGTTAGCACTCATCCTAAATTTTACCAATGATTTTTCACACTGCCCTATCGCAGAGTACAAACCTGTAGAACCCTATACTGT
>JABUQX010085791.1:0-7500 GCA_015478945.1 Trachelipus rathkii
ACTTTTCGAGATTTTTTTTCTTTTTTTTTTTTTTTTTTTTTTTTTTTCTTTTTTACAGTTTCCTCGGTAAAATTTTTGCCAGGATATTCCAGCAATGATTCTTTTCCCGGTAGTGTTGTAGTTTATTGAGATATGATTGTTGGCTCTTTCTAAGAGGCTGGCATAACTATATATATATATAAGTATATAATATACACTATACTATATATATATATATATAATGATATATATATATATATATATATATATATCTTATAGGTAGTACTATATATAAATAGTCTATAATAACTACTTATACTATACGTACTTATATTATATATATAGTATAGTGATTATGACTATATAGGTTACGTAGGACTATATCTAGAATACTGAAATGCGTAATGATGACACCTAAAGGGCGTTATGTGAAAGAAAATGCACTAAACTTTGAAACTATTCACATTTGATTTAAGCGATCGTAAATAGCATTAATTTTTCTCCCTACTGATAAGCAGAAGAAATAACTCTGTGGTTTAAAGGCCATAAATGCAAAAAAAAAAAAAGTTAGGACCGGTATTTAGGTGCATGCGATAGAGCGCTATTATTCGAATAAAAAGATGTGTTTATCCCAACTCTATAGACGGCAATCCGTGTCTTCTCATGGCATTGGCATTTTTGGCCATAGTGTACTAATAGAATAAGGGCTAGTTTTCATTTAGAAGCGGATTTTTTTCTGAATTTCTTGCATTTAAAGCCAGCATATAAAATTTACTATTATAAAATATTTATAATATTTATGTTATTTTCATCCCACCAAAGTATACATGCCGTAATTATTTTTTTTACTTTACGCACGTACGCATTCATTGCATGCTTTGCATTCATGGAGAAAACGCCACTGAGTATATTAGTATGATAGTATAGTATATAAGATATAGTGATAGTATGATATAGTATATATATATAATCATATAGTAATATATGATCTAAGTAATATATATATACTATAATATTATAGTATATATATATTATTATAATACGTCGTACGTATAATCATATAGTAGTAGATGAAACTACGAAAAATTAAATAAATGAAATTCTGGAAAGTTCAATCAATTGGAAGCTGAAAGCAAAGTGAGTGAAAAGAAAGTTCTCTTTATAGCCAAGAATCAAGAGTTTCTTTATTTTCTTTACGCTAAAATAAACAACTTATGTTACCGAACTCTTGTTCCAAATACTAAGAGCTATTTGAGACCACGCACACTTTACTTAAGGCTCCTAATTGGACAGTATATATATATATATATAGGTATTATACGTAGGTATAGTATCTATATATGTAAAGTAATAGAACTACTACTATGTGTATATCGTATATGTCTAGTAATGTAGATATATATATACGATAATTATTATATATGATATATATACATATAAAATAGTATACTATACTAAGATAATCAATATAGCTATAGTATATAGTATATAATACATATATTATATATCACCCAATCTTAAACCTGCTAAGTCTGGTACGGATTAGAGAAAAGTAAAAAAGACAACTGAGAGAGAGAGAGAGAGAGGAGAGAGGAGAGTAGAGGAAGGAGAGAGAGAGAGAGAAGAGATGAGAGAGAGAGAAGGAACGAGAGAGAATAAGTGCATGGTTACATATCGTGAAAATTATTTAAGGAAAATGCAAAAAAAATGAATAAAAAAATAATAAAATAGATATAAAAAAGGTGTAAAAACTCTTGTTGCCAGAATTTGTAATGAAATCTCGTACAAATTAATGGCGTCTATAAAACAAGACAAAAAGAACCACTTCGATATTTTTCGATTGTCTAACCCAACGCAGCTTCGGACCGCTTTGTAAAAAAATTTAAGTTTTGTGAGGGAAAGGTAGTAAACCTACCACTACATAATATCACAATCCATGACTCTACACCTAGCCGATATAATAATATCTTGAGAAAACCAAAACAGTATTTATAAAGCTTAATATACAGAGATTCTAGTTTTAGAATTTTATTTTGAAATATACGAGAAACAGATGGTTTCCATGTATTTTTTTTATTCATAAATCCGCTTTAAATATAAATCTTAAATTCAGGCGTTATGAGGAGAGGAAGCAGAGGCTTAGGCTATGACAAAAAGACTTGGCCTTGGCTTAGTCTTTTATTATATATATATAATATCATATATATATAATAACTATAAAGATATATATATATATATATATATATATATTGATATAATATATATTATATAGATATATATAATAGTAGTATATTATAAGTATATGAATCTTATACTTTAGTATATTAATATACGATAATAGTAATAGTATATATATTCATATTATGCATAGTATAGGGACGTAGTATCATACTCCTACTAATAATATTTATATAAGATACATATACGTAGGTATAGTATGATATAGTATAGTTCACGTATAGTAGCTTAGTACCCCTATAGGGCCATAGTTATATATAAGTATATAGTTACTAGTATAATATATATTAATATTATAATATATATATATAATATATAATATAACTATAATATAACATATATATATATATATATATATTTATTATATATCTTATATATATATAATATATATATTATATATAATATATAATAATTATATAATATACTAATAATATATAATAAATAATAGTAATAATAAAAATATATAATCATAATATATAATATAATATATGTATTATAATATATAATATATAATAATATTTATATATAATTATATATATATATACCATATATATAATATATATAATTATATAATATATAATATAGTATGATATATAAATATATACTACTAAATATAACTATACTTATTATATATATATATACCCCGTATATATTATATAGATATATAACCTATATATAATAATTATAATATATATAATAAACATTAATAAAAAAAATTAAAAATATACTTTAGTAACACTTTATAAAATAAAAAATTTAAAAACATTATTTGTAATATATATACATATAAATAATATATATATATATATATATACTATATACTTATATATATAAAATATAATACTAATAATATATATAAATCTACTATATATATATACTATATATATATATATTATATATATACTATTATATATATATAATATATAGCTATATATAATCTTAATATTTATGTTATATATATAAATATTAATAATACAATATATATAGATATAAGTATATATATTACTAATAGATATATAGGTATGTATAGTAGTACTATGTAGTCATAATATGTATACTATAATAAGATAGTTATATATATTATATCTATAAATATAGTTAGTAGTATAGTGGTATTATATTATATAGTAGTATACTATATATATAATATGGATGGTAGTAATATGTTATATGATAAGTATATATATTATATATTATATATAGTATATGTATATAGTATAGTAGTATAGTATAGGTTATACTATATACTAATTATATACTATACTATAATAAATAATATAATAATATATACTAATAATATATAATTATATATACTATATATATTAATATAAAATATAATATATATAAATATATATATACTTATATAATACTATAATATATATAATATATATAATACATATATATATATATAATTATAAATATATATATCTATATAATATACTATATAATATATATAAATATATAGATATATATATTACATATATATTATATACCATATATATATATAATAGTATATAATAATATATATATAATATAATATATAATATACATATAGATATATAGTAGTATAGTATATAGTAGTGGATATTATTATAGGCCAGCTTTTCGATTATCCGTCATATGGTAATCTTAAAAAGCTACTTAAATGCTAAGTAAAAACGGTAATACTATTGGTAGGAATGCTGGCTCCAAAGTTTGCCCTGGAAAATGTAATAAAAAAAAGAAAAAAAAAAAAAAAAAAAAAAAAAAAAAACAATCATATCTCAAAAACTACAATAGCTACAGCGAAAAGGAATACATTTTTGGAATCCTGGTAAAATTTCCCATAAGAAAATGTAAAAATAATAATAATAATAAAAAATTAATTGTTAATAAATATAGTAATATGATTAGAGAAACTATTTTAGAGACCTTTTATTGGTGTCTCGATACAAATAAATAGACTTTCTATAAATTTGCTTGATACGAGCAGCAAACTAGGGGCTCGAGCCGCGGGAAACATAGGGGGGGACGTTTCCATACCCCCGTAAGGGGAGGGGCGGAGGAACCCGCGACACCCAAATAGCCTAAAAGAGCGGGGTTCCGGAGACCTCCCGGAGGGGGGGAATTTACGTCCCCTACCCCGTAGTTTCCCGGAAGGCGAGAGACCCCGGACTCTGCCATCGGTGCGGTATAACCCTGGGGTATTTCTTTAGTAAAAAAAAAAAGCAAAATTTAAATAGAAAGTCTATTTATTTTATCGAGAAACAATAAAAGGTCTCTAAATAGGCCTTCTAATCATATTGCTATAAAATACAATAATTTTTTATTATTTTATTCATTTTTACATTTTCTATGTGAAATTTCCAGGATTCCAAAATGTATTCCTTTTGCTGTAGCTATGTAGTTTTGGAGATATAATTTTTTTTTTTTTTTTTTTTGTTTTTTTTTTTTTTATATTTTTTACATTTCCAGGGCAAACTTGACCAGCATTCTCGCCAATGTATTCCAGTTTTACTGTAGCATTAAAGTTTTTAAAGGATACATATGAACGATAATACGAAAAAGCTGACATATTATATATATATATATATATAAATATATATATATATATATATATATACTATATTAATTTTATTATATAGTATATATATTATATATATATATATAAAATTATCTATATAATTAATATATAATATATATATAATATATATATATAATATATAATATAGCCATATATTATATATATAATATAATATAATATATATTATATATAGCTATATATATATATATTACTATATATATATATATATATAATATATATATAAATATATATAGCTATAATATACTATATATATTATATATATATATATATATAAATATAATATATATAATATATATATATATATTATTATATATATATATATTATAATATAATTAAATATATATATCTATATATTATATATAAATATAATATATATATATATAAATATATATATATCTATATAATATATATAATATTATATACAGTATATATATTATAAATATATATATATATACAGTATATATCTATATATATATATTATATATAATATATATATATATATATATAATATATATATATATATATATATATATATAATATATAATTATATATATATATATATATATATATGTTATATAATATATATATATATATATTATTATATATATATATATATATATAATATATGTATAATATATATATATATATATATGTATATAATATATATAGTTATATATAGTATATATATATATAATATATAGTATATATTATATTATATATATATATATAATAATATATATATATATATATAATATATATATATAGATATATACTAATATCTATATAGTATATATATATATATATATATATATATATATAATCCACCATTTGTTATGTCCACAGCATAAATTGAAAATGTTGAAGTTGTAAGAAAAATTTTGGGGAAGAAGAAGAAAAAAAGGAAATTAAAACCAGGAACAGTCAGTAGTAAATGGTTCGAATTTTTCGAATGGTTCCTCTATTGTTAAGTTAATGTTGCTGATTCGAAAGCTGGAGAACTACCGCAAAGAAAAGAAAATAGAAAAGAATAGTCAAAAGGTGGTTGAAGACTCTTTAATCATTGAAGAAGCAACCCAGGATGCTGAAATGGAAATTCCCGAAAAAGAAAAAAGAAGAAACACAGTGAATAAAAAAAAGTGGAATCTGAAAATATTAACACAACTCTTGAGATTTCATGGAATGAAAGCTCATTAAGGAAGTCTGCTAAGAAGAAGAAAAAGAAGAAGCCCGAGGAAGAGGTAGAAGAAATAACTTCAGCTAATCAGTTTGTTAATGCAGATTCTTCCATGAACATGGATAAAAAATGAAAATGTTTCTAAGAAAAAAAATAAGAGCAAGTCAAAGACTTATAAATAAGACAAATATTTTTAGTTATTTTTATTGTTTTAACTGTCCCCTCCTTGAATTGGACACTGAATGTTAAAGTGGTGACAAAATGATATATATATATATATATATGATATATTATATATATATATATAATATATATATATATATAATATATATAATATAGATATATATATATCAATAATAATATATAAGTATATTATAATAATATAATATATATATATATATTATATTATATATTATATATATATATATAAAGAGAGATGTACTGAATCACAGGCCGACATGTTCCTACATGGTATCTGAAAGTATTTGAGGCAAATTAAATAGGAAAGATTGTTTCAAGGTATACAAGTGGGGTATGCTAGTAAGAATGCAAGCATATAGGCCGGTTTAAATCTGGGGGTCAGAGAGCAGAACAGAAAAATTGTGAGACTGTGTGGAACGACTTATCGCAGGAGCTCTCCTCAAAGGAGGGAGGTATGCGTGTAAAGTGTTCAGACAGAACGGTATTCGTTGTAACACGAGGAGTACACCCCCTTATTGAAATAGGGCTCTGCCCGTGAGCTCTGGTGTTAACTGTTATAATAGTTCCACGAGATTAAAGGGAATTGAATAGGAGTTGATAAGAAGATGATCTTTAGATTCAATCCTTTCAAGAAGTGCGGTATGAGTGGGACCACCCAGATATGTGAGGCATACTCCATACAGGAGCGAACGACACCCCTTTAAAGAAGAGCAAGAAACTATGGCGATGTGAAATATTCTGAAGACATCTCAGAGCTTGATTTGTGCGAGAAATAATATAAACCTTCCAAGAAAGATAGAGTTGTGCATATTAGATGATAAATGTATTGAAGATTATGTTAAGTTGAAAGAATAAGGATCTGAGATTTTGAAACATTGAAAATAACCACGTTTTCTTCACAATCGGAAATATAAAAATCCTGATGGTAGAATTAATCCCTGCAGAACAAGTCGAGTTAAACCAAGGTTTTGTAAATTTTTACTCATTTGAAATTAAATGGTATTTACGACACCGTGACGGTGGAAATTTTCTCATTAATGCATTTTGTGCACTCGGAGGGCTAAATCAGGCAGAACCAAAAGGCATTACAAGGAATGTTTGTAGATATTCGACAACAAGTCAACCAGTTTGCAGCATTGAAATGCCAGAATGTTTTTTTCCTTGAGGAAGACTTGAGAAGATAGATAAGATAATAAAGGAGTTAAGATATCGGAGGAACTTAGAGATTGAATGAATACGATAAGGGGGGGAGGGGTGGTCTAGCAACACACAAAGACACTTTCTATCTTTCTATATATAAGGAAAAGGGTTGAAAGGTAAGAAA
>JABUQX010085791.1:10000-17500 GCA_015478945.1 Trachelipus rathkii
ATATATATCTATATATATATATATATATATATATAATAATAATATAGTATATATATATAATATTATGATATATATATAGTATTATATATATATGATAAATATATATGTATTAAATATATATATATTATATAATTATAATATATATTAATATATATACTATATATATAATATATATATATACGTATATAACATATCTATATATATATATATATATATATATTATATATATATAATATAAATACTATATAGTATATATCTATATATATATAATATATATATAATATATATATATCTATTATTATATAATAATATAATTATCATATATATCATAAATTATATATATATATATAAATTAATCTAAAATAATTCGTTAATATAGTTATATTCTATATCTAAATCAATTCTGTGTATAACCCAAATATATATATAATATAGTATATATATATAAATATATATATATATATATAATAATAATATATTATATATATATAATATATATATATATCTATATTATATATATTAATATAATATATATTACATATATATATAATAACACTACTAAATGTGTAAACTAATATACCTATCTAACCACAGTATAAAACACTATACCGCATTATATATTTATATATAATATATATATATGAATAATAATATATTAATATATATAGTATATATATAATAATTATATATATATATATATAACTATGATATATATATATAATAATATATATATATATAATATATATTATATATATATATATATATATATATATATAGTATATTATAATATAATATTATAATTATATATATAATATATAATATATTATATATATATATATTATTATGATATATAAATGTACGCATACCCAGTGTCATTAGTTCGCTTCATTTGCTCTTGGCATACGTGGTAATTGAAAGTGGTAGATCATGAAGTATGGTAGCTTCAAGCAGTACGCGCTTCTAATGCTCAATAATCGTTATCTTGTGATTTTTCATTTATTTTTTCCCTTTGATAATTTAATTTTTTATAGATTTATTATTATTATTATTTATTCTTATTGAATATTATTATTATTATTATTTATATATTATTTTATTATTATTATTATTATTATTATTATTTATGTATTATTATTATATTATTAGTTAATTATTGTGTCTTTTGCATAGTCATTTTTTAATATAGTATATATATAATATAATATCTAATATAATATTATATGTCTATATTAATATATATATATAGTATAGATATTAGTAATTATATATATATATATATATATCTATATATAAATATTATATATATATATATATATAATATTATATATATATATATATATATATATATAGTATATATATTAATTGACATAGAGGGAGGGAAGTGACTTTGTTTTATATCAGAATATTGTTGTTGTTGTTGTTGTTGTTGTTGTTGTTTGTTGTTGTTGTTTGTGTGTGTGTTGTTTTGTGTTGTTTTTTTGTTGCTTGTTGTCTCTGAACTTTCCCCAATCCTCCTCTGCGAGCCCTGACGAATTAAGCTTGTATATCTTTTTTTTTTTAATTTCATAATGTTTTGGTTACTTCTCTTGAGACAGGAGTTCATTTTCCTTTTTCTTCATGCCTAATCGACCTGTCAGTGCTCCTCAACATATGCCCCCCCACCCCCTCTAACCCCTCCTCTCTCTCTCTACTCCCATCCTTCCACCTCCACCTCCTTCTCTCTCTCTTCCATACTCTTCACATCCTCTTCCTCTCCATGGCTCGTCTCTCTCGATCTCTCCTCTCTCTTCCATCCATCTCTCTCTTTCTCTCTCTCCTCTCTCCTTCTCTCTCTCTCCTCTCTGTTCTTATTTTTGCGGTATATTTTTTTATTATTTGTATTATTTGTTTTAAATTTTTCTACTTCTTTAATAATAATAATAATAATAATAATAATAATAATAATAATAATAATAATAATAATAATAATAATAATAATGAATAATAATATAATAAATAATCATAATAATAATTATAAATCATAATTCATCATATAAATCATTCTAAATAATCAAAATAAGAAATAATAATAATAATAATAATAATAATAATAATAAATAATAATAATAATAAACAATAATAATAATAATAGCCACATCATTTTAAAATGATGGAACCAGGGCTTGCAAAATATATATATATATCGTCTCTGCAGTCTGTACCACTGCTTATAATTCATCCTTTGAGTTGTCATGGCCGCTTTCGGCCATTTCCCGGTCCCTACAAATCCAACCCCTTCTCTAGAAGATTTTATCCACCGCTGGTCCCCACAGTTCCTGCTGTGATTTCAGAAACTCCGGTATTCTTGCTATTGATCTGGATGTTCTGCTTGAAATGCGCTTATTTTAAAGTGGATTACAAACCCCAGTACACAAGGATGTAATGTGAATGTCTATATTCGTGTAACGTTACAAACATTACTAGTAGACCATTTATCTTCTTTTCTTAAAACATGATTTTCCTTCATTAAAACTTTTATGCATTTCTATAATTATGTACCTTCCTTATCCACGTAGCATCCCTCAGGTCTTCTTTTATTTCAGGCAGATCTTTTAATTCATGGTAGCCCTCCAATTCATCGTTCTTCCTCATCCTAATCGTCTTTTCATTTCATTGGTAAGCCCCCCCATTCATGTTCTTGCCTCATCGCTATCTCTGTTTCATTTCATTGTCAGCCCCCATTCCAGTTCTTCTCCTTCCTATCTCTCTCTTTCATCATGGTAGCTGTCCCATTACGTTGCTTCTCAATCTATGCTCCCTCTCTTTTTGCATTCCATGGTACGCCCCCAGTTCAGTTCTTCTCACCTATCCTTTTTTCATCAACTTGTAGCCCCCATTGCAGTTTTATCATTTCTATCCTTTCTCTTTTCATTCACGGTAGCCCCCCCATTCAGTTCTTCTCATCCTATCTCTTTTCATTCATGGTAGCCCCCATTCAGTTCTTCTCATCCTATCTCTTTTCATTCATGGTAGCCCCCATTCAGTTCTTCTCCTCCTATCTCTCTCTTTTCATTCTATCTAGCTTCCATTCATTCATCATCATCCCTTCTCTCTTCAAATTCAGGGTAGCCCCAACTTTAGTTTTCTCATCCTATCTCTTTTCATTCAATGGGTAGCTCCCCCATCAGTTTCTTCTCTAGAATTTCTCTCTCCTTCTCATTCATGGTAGCACATATTCAGTTCTTCTCATCCTATCTCTTTTCATTTATGGCAGCCCCCCCCTACATTCAGTTCTTCTCATCCTATTTCTTTTCATTCAAGGTAGCCCCATTCAATTCTTCTCATCCTATCTCTTTTCATTCATGGTAGCCCCCATTCAGTTCTTCTCTTCCTATCTCTCTTTTCATTCATGGTAGCCCCCATTCAGTTCTTCTCATCCTATCTCTCTTCATTCATGGTAGCCCCCATTCAGTTCTTCTCATCCTATCGCTTTTCATTTATGGTAGCTCCCATTCAGTTCTTCTCTTCCTATCTCTCTCTTTTCATTCATGGTAGCCCCCATTCAGTTCTTCTCATCCTATCTCTTTTCATTCATTGTAGCCCCCATTCAGTTCTTCTCTTCCTATCTTTCTCTTTTCATTCATGGCAGCCCCCATTCAGTTCTTCTCATCCTATCTCTTTTCATTCATGGTATCTCCCATTCACTTCTTCTCATCCTATCGCTTTTCATTTATGGTAGCTCCTATTCAGTTCTTCTCTTCCTATCTCTCTCTTTTCATTCATGGTAGCCCCCATTCAGTTCTTCTCATCCTATCTCTTTTCATTCATAGTAGCCCCCATTCAGTTCTTCTCTTCCTATCTCTCTCTTTTCATTCATGGTAGCCCCCATTCAGTTCTTTTTGCAAATCACTTAAGAATATTTCTTAATATTTCTTCTTCCTTCTTCGTCGTCATTCTTCTTTTCTTATTTGTTCTTATTTTTTCTATCTTCTTCCTGTTTGGCGATTGTTCTTTTTTCTGTTGTGTGTGTTACTTGGCTGTTCTTGTTATTGTCTTCCCTCATCTTGTTTCTCTCGTCATCTATTTTATTATTCTTATTATTTTAATTTCTTTCATTATTATTGTTTGTTTTACTTCTTCTTTTACATTACTTCATTATTAAGATATTAGTAGTTTCAACCCTTCTTGTTTGTGTTACATTCTTCTTTTATTATTCTTCATCTCTTTTCTTCTTCTTATTATGTTCTTGAATCGTTATTTTCTTCTAAATCAGTTTTGCTTCTGGTTCAGAATTATTATTTTTTTTATTATATTCTTATTATCTTCTTCCTTCTTTGTTATTCTCTTCTTTCACTCTTATCTATTTCTACGGCTTCTCTAGAATTTTTCTCTCTTTTTTTTTTTCTCTTTTCATTTATTATTATCTCTTTGGTTATTCTTATTTTATTCTTTCAGTTATTCTTCTTCCTTTTTTTCATACATTTCTTTCTTTCACTTTTACTTCTGTATTATTACTTCTTCTTTTTTTCTTATTTCTCTTCTTATTTTTTCATTAAATTTTTTTCTATTCATTTCTTTTTCTGTACTTTTTTGTTCTGACTTCACTACTTATTAATTATCTCATTTATTATTATTATTCTTTTGCACCAATTAATGCAATTGATTTTTGTATGTACCATGTTTATTAGTTAAGTGATGTTTACAATTAACTAATTATTAATTATTATTATTTAATTATTGATTAATATTATTAATTATTATTTAAATTATTATTTTTTTTATTATTATTATTATTATTATTATATGTATTATTATTCTTATAGTTCTTATGTATGTGATTTTATGCTATTATTTATTGTTTTATATTAATAATTATTATTATTATAATTATTTATAATTAATATAATAATTATTATATTATAATAATTATTATAATTAAAATATTTATTAATTATTATTTTTATTAATTTATTATATTTTCATAATATTAATAATTATAATTTTATTATACATTATTATTTTATATTATTATTATTAATTAATTATTATTATTAATTATTTATTATTATTATTATTATTATTATTATTATTATTATTTATTATTATTATTATTATTATTATTATTTATTATCTATCTTATTATTATTATTACGATTATTTTGATTGTGAGGATTTAATACGATTCTTATAATATATAATTGTTATAATTTTAATTTATTATTATTATTTATTATTATATTTATTATTATTGATATTATTATTATTATTATTATTATTATTATTATTATTATTATTATTATAATATTATTATTATATTAATATTATTATTTTATTATTATTCATTATTAATATTTTATTATTATATTATTATTTAGTATTTATTATTATATTATTATTATTTTATTATTATTATTATTATTATTATGTGAGTTATGTTGTATATTATATGTATTTCATTTATATGTATTATTAGTATTATTATTATTTTATTATTATTATTATAATTATTATTATTATTATTTTATTATTTATTATTATTATTATATTTATTAATTATTATTATTATTATTATTATTATTGATTGTTATTAATTATTTAATTATATTATTATTATCATTAGCAACTACGAGAGAATTATTGTCACTATGTGTTTTTTTTATTATTTATTGAAATACAAACCAATTTTATTTTATCAGTTTTACTATTATTTTTATTATTTATTATTATTATTATTATTATTCAGGGATTATTTATTATTATTGACTCCTTATTAATTACGATTTTTGCTCTGTGACTGGTTCCGTTTTAGTGTGGAATTATTTTATTTTTTGCCGTGTGTGTATGTTATTGAGATTAATGTCTTATCATAAAACGGATAATAACGAACATAAACTTTGATATTATTTTATTTTTATTAATTTGATGTTTATTTTATTTTAATATTATTTTTATTATTATTATATATTATTATTATTAATTTATTATTAATTATTATATATTCTTATTATTATTATTATTATTTTAATTATTATTAATTATTATTATTATTATTATTATTTTATCATATTATTATTGTCTATTCATTATCACATTCATATTATATCTAATTATATTATTATTATTATTATTATTCATTATCTATTAATTTATTATTATTTTATTTATTATTATTATTATTATTACAATAAATATTTAGGCCTATGTCAGAAAATTTCTATAATCACTTTAACTTTTATTTTAACAAAAATTACATTTTGAATTCTTATGAAATCATCATTTTGAAACATTCCGAAAGAAAGAAAATTTGAAACATTGCTGCTTAAATAAAACTGTTTAAAGAAAACTGCTTAAAGAAAAACTGTGTGTAAAGAAAACTGTTTAAAGAAAACTGTTTAAAGAAAACTGTTTAAAGAAAACTGTTTAAAGAAAAACTGTTTAAAGGAAAAACTGTTTAAAGAAAACTGTTTAATGAAAAACTGTTTAAAGAAAACTGTTTAATAGAAAAACTGTTAGAGATACTTGAATGAAAGAAAATTCTGTTTTTTAGAATAGCTGTTTATTAAAAAAACTGTTTAAAGAAAAACTGTTTAAAGGGAAAACTGCTGAAAAAAAATCTCTTAAAAGAAAACTGTTTAAAGAAAACTGTTTAAAGAAAACTGTTTAAAGAAAACTGTTTAAAAAAAACTGTTTAAAGAAAATTGTTTATAGAAAAACTGCTAAAAAGAAAACCGTTTAAAGGAAAACTGTTTAAAGAAAACGGTTTAAATAAAACTGTTTAAAGAAAACTTAAAAAAATCTGTTTAAAGAAAATTGTTTAAAGCAAACTGTTTAAAAATCTGTTTATAGAAACACTGAGTAAAGAAAACTGTTTAAGGAAAAAATGTTTAAAGAAAACTGTTTAAAGAAAAACTGTTTAAAGGAAAACTATTTTAAAGAAAATTGTTTAAAGAAACTGTTTTTAAAGAAAAACTGTTGGGTATAATTAGATTATGTGTAGAAAACTGTTTAGGGAAAAACTGTCTAAAGAAAACTGTTTAAAGAATAAGTTTAAAGGGAAACTATTTAAAGAAAAACTGTTTAAAGAAATACTGTGTAAAGAAAACTATTTAAGTCAAAACTGTTTAAAGAAAACTTTAAAGAAAGACTGTAAAAAGGAAAACTGTTTAAAGAAAAACTATTTTAAGAAAACTATTTAAAGAAAAATTGTTTGGTGAAAATCTGCTTGAAAAATTGATGTTTAAAGAAAACTATTTAATGAAAAACTGCTTTAAAGAAAATTGTTTAAAGAAAAATTGCTTAAAGAAAAACTGTTTGAAGAAAAACTATTTAAGGAAAACTGTTTAAAAAAATACTGTTTAAAGAAAAATTGTTTGAAATATTACCGTTTAAAGAAAACTGTTTAAATTAAACTGTTTTGAAGAAAAACTGCTTAAAGAAAAACTGTTTTAAACATTGCTGTTTAAAGAAATCTGTTTAATGAATAATGTTTAATGAAAAACTGTTTAAAAAACTGGGTAAGGA
>JABUQX010085791.1:27500-29807 GCA_015478945.1 Trachelipus rathkii
ATTGTCCGCAAAAGTATAAATTGGCAAAAAAGAAAAATGAGAAAAATATGGAAGCTAGTGGGACGAGGGCGGATATCAAAGAAAGTAAAAATAATATAAGTGGGGAAAAAGAAAAGGAACTCGAATTGAAAAAGTTAGAAATAGCCATTGAGGAGCAGCAAAGGCTGGATGCCAAAAGGTATAGGAACTGGTTGTTGAGAAAGAAGAACGAGAGCGATAGGCAACATAAAAAAAATGAGTAATAAGAAAGTGAAAGAGAAAATGGATTGATTGTGGGAAGATGCGTTCTTTGAAAGTTTGTATGCACAAACTTGGTCAGGGAGGAATGTCATATGCTGGATATGTAGATAGTAAGAGAAAAAGTAAACCAACTAATGACAAAATGGGAATTTGAGTTTGAATGAGGATTTTAAAAGGAAGATTAGATTGTTGGTGAATCTCAACGAAAGAAGAAAATCTTAGTGATAGTGGGAAAAGTTACGTAAGAATTGAGAAGGGAAAATAAAACCTCGCAAGTTTAAGAAAGCGGTAAAAGAGAAAAGAATAAAAAATAGTCCCGTAGTTAAACGGTAAGAGTATATTATTTATTATTATTATTATTATTATTATTATTATTATTATTATTATTATTATTATTATTATTATTATTATTATTATTATTATTATTATTATTATTATTATTATTATTGTTATTGTTATTGTTATTGTTATTGTTATTGTTATTGTTATTATTGTTATTGTTATTGTTATTATTATTATTATTATTATTATTATTATTATTATTATTTATTATTATTTATTAATAATAATATAATAATAATAATAATAATAATAATTATTATTATTATTATTACTCGTCATTTTTATTTTCATTGGTATACGTGTGAATGGCTGCGCATTAAAAGTGAATAGTGTACTTGTTGTTGTATGAATGCGTTTTATTTAGGTTATAGCAGGGCTATGACTTATTATTTATTTATTATTATTATTATTATTATTATTATTATTATTATTATTATTATTATTATTATTATTATTATTATTATTTATTATTATTATTATTATTATTATTATTATTATTATTATTATTATTTATTATTATTATTATTATTATTATTATTATCGTCATTAGTATTGTCATTGTTTAGGTTGTTGCTATTATATCTGTTATATTTTATAATTAAAGGGACCGGTTGGTACTGGAAGCCGACGTGGAAACTATCACCTGTGAACAAAAAAGATATTGGAATACAAGACGGAATAAAAAGACAGTGAGTGACGGAGATTATAAAAACGGATGTACCGATGCTTCACTCGTCGACTGAGACAAGCTGTGATTTTGTGTTAAAAATTGGAAGTTAAAATTGCACGGAGAAAAAAAGGAGGCAGTTGTCTTGACTTGGCGGTGGGAGTAGGTGGTCGTCCGAAAAGTTGTAAGTTGTCTAAATTCCATAGAAAGAATCAGGTGAGTTTCCAAAATCTTTAAGTAAACTGATAAACATTGTGCTGCATTAAAGTAAAAATAACGAAGAAGTAGAAATGAACTCAAAGTAAACTTGGCAGTGTAAAATATTTAGTTCGTGACTAAATTGACATTTGCTGTTATAAGAATAGAATTATTGTGTATTGATTATGAACATTGCTGTAACAATAACGGAACGTGGAACTAAAATTGAGAGGTTTTTCCCTTCCAGAATAACATCGTGAGAAGGCATTGTAGAAAGAATTTCATATTTAGTCGGTGTATTTTTGTAGTAGGAATAATTTTGTTAATTGAATTTAGTTATTAAAAGTTGAAATATTGACATATATTAGGATAGTTTTGTTTAAATTAATTAAGGTTGAATATTTGATACGCGCAGGATAGTTTGCAGAACAAATTATTTACATACCTTGTTGGATATTAATTGAACGGTTAGAAATAATTTAAGTTACGTAGTTATATTTTAGTAAGTGAATTATTTTGAATATTGGCGGATACTTATTGAAATTTATGTACAAAGATTTACGAACAAAGATGTTATTGAATATTAGTTATTGTGTAGGATTTGTAAACTATATTTATATAAGTTTTTGTTGTCGTTTCTTCTCCTTGGTGACTTTAATAATATACAAAAGGTAAAATAAAGATATAATAAAAGTGTTGATAAAAGAAAATAATAAATTTGGTTTCACCTGGTGGCTTGTCGTTTGTGGGCGAATCCGTGCGGATAGTTTCCAATGGAGAGGGAACATCCGTTGAATTAAATGGGGATTTCCGAAAAAGTGGTGTAGTATCGTCGTTCGATTAAACATCTGGGGCGGATT
>JABUQX010085792.1:0-17500 GCA_015478945.1 Trachelipus rathkii
AGTGCGACTGTTCATCTTACTTGTTGTCGCAACTGGTCACTTTCCTTCTGTTTCTTAATCAGATAGCTTGTTGACATCAGGTTGCCGTTAAATTCAGTTTTTCGGAAGCATTGTGAAGATTAGTCTAGTCCACCAGGACTCAAAAATAATATATATTATATAATATATCAATTATATGTATATAAGTTATATATAATAGATAATAATATATATTATATTATATTGAATCTTAATATTATATATATATATTATATAATAGTATCTATATATATATATATATATATATATATATATATATAATTATATATATATAATATACAATAATGTTAAAAATATACACGTTTTTTTTTTTTTTTTGTCTTTTGGGTTTTTTTTTATTTTTCAGAATTTTTTTGGTAATAAATTTTATTACCTCACACTGACAGAGGAGAAAAAACAACCATACAGCTTGTTGATAGACGTTATAGCGCATATACATTCACATTTTCAATTAATTTGGAAGTGGGAATTTTTTTTGTTACAAGTGAGGGTTTTTTTTAAGTTCAACTCCAATTTATAAATTTCTTAATGCAGTGAATGCTGGAAAAGTCTAAAAATTTTTGAAATTTTGCTGAAAATTTTGAAAATTTTCAAAAATTTTAAAAATTTTCTAAAATTCCGAAAAATCGACTTTGACTGCTAACAATTTTTCCACTCATACTCAATGTGGTTAATGGGTGCCAAATTTTTTCGCTCTGCTCGGATAATTACAGAGATACAGAGTGTTTTTTTTTTATGTAACAAATGGTGTTTTTTTTATATGTAAGCAGAATATATATATAATATAATATATATATATATATATATTATATTATACTATAATATAATATTATATATATATGTGTATATAGGGGTTATATAGTATAGTAATATATATATATATGATTATATATATATATAGGTATAATATTATTATAATTTATATATATATTATATATTATATTAGTGTGCATGCACCGATCGATACAAGTACTCACAATTTTTTCAGTGCCGATACTGATGACACGATAGACCTAAATAATTTTGCCGATACCCGATATCTGATATGATACTTTTTCATCCCTCATAATTGGCTTAATTATATATATACTTATATATATATATATATATATATATAATATATGATATATAATTATATATATAATATATATAATTATACATATATATATATCATAAGTATAGTTATTTATTTTCTTGTCAGGGGAGGCAGCTGCCCTCTCTAGAAGTGTTTACTCTCTTTCTTCAAATTCATTTAGAAAAAATAAAAAAATTATTATCTCAATAATTTTTTGTGTGACATTTTGGTACGAAGATTTTCGTTCGGACGTGCTTCATGATGGAGGAGTGGCTGCAATTTTGTGCTGCTTACATGATGCCGGAAAAAAAAAAAAAGATCAGCTTCTGCACATTTTCCTTTCAAAAAGATCTCCCAACTTATTCAGATCAATGAGAATCATTTTCTCTATGTGGATCTCCTATATGAAGGAAAGCATCGTTAATAAGGTAAGGAAGCGTGCGCGTATAGAGCATTACTAGCAGAAAACCGCTGATATTTCTGGAAAGGAAAATTCCAAAGGTGCCTATTTCGATCAAAGAGTCCGCGATGAGTTAAAGAGGACTTTATTGCTTTGTAGAACTGAAAGCGGTTGACGCAAAAACCATTGCGAAAGCCTTTGACGATTTGGTCACGACCGAAGAACTGGATCCGAGAAATGCGTGAGCTTGTTTCGATGGTTGTTCTACCGATGATCTGGCAAAGAAGGGGTGGTCAAGCAATATTTGCGGAAAAAAGTTATATAAAAACCCATTGTTTTCTCTTCCATATGCTCTTCACATAAACTTAAATCTAGTAGTAAATGATTTGAACACATACCAGAAATCCGCAATACTGTTGGGACTATATAAGGACATCTTATTTTTTTCGCGAGTCGGTCTTGGGAAGAAAATTAATGCAAACATCTCCCAATCCTATGCCAGACCAAGTGGTCTGAACAACACAAGTTACATGCAGAGTGTTAAGGAGCACTTGGTACGAATGATGCAAGCATTAGTACCCCTTTACCATTGAATCGAAACACAGTCACAAAAGAAAGCCGTTTTCAGTTTGCATCAGGGCAATGTAGAGTCGTCATTCATACATGGCTATGAATATTGATCCGCCAAGTACTCTGCGATATTAGAGCCAGTTGTAAATTACCCCTCCAATCCAAAACCTTGTATATCGTCAAAACCTCGCAGCACATTCAACATATTGTGAGAAATGGTAGGACCCTCGGAAAGTATAAAAAAAATCACCAAGATGAATGTTAAAAGAAGCATACGACTTGATTGAACATACCCCACGGATGTTGGACAGAGCACCCGCAGCAACCATCCAGCAACAAATCCCACGTGGAGAAGATCCTTAATTTAATGTTTTTGGTATATAACTCTCTCTTTGAATTAGGTTTTCTACTGAAATACACCCTTGCTTATACATTGACATATCTCACATTCCCACATGCTAGCTACTTCTAGTATAATTTTCGCTTATCTGAGGTATTGCAGAGGGGATTGTACATGGTCCTCTATATTTCTGTATTATGTAACCTACTTTACAGAGTGGACTAGACCGCAAGAGACTTAGTAGCTATCTGGGTGCTTGACATGAAGGAAGATGGTATATATGTAAGAGAAGAGTTGTTTAGACAAGCAGTTTAAAACCAGACAGGACTGTAGTATAGAAGCTTTAATAGGATTTGGGGGAGAGTGTTACGTTCCCTCTCAAGTAATTTATAGAATGAGTATTGAGAACTTTGATGTTCTCTGTGAGTCGGAGCGGGAAAAGAATATAAGACTTGATTGTACATTACAAGCGCCCAGCCATGACATGTATCCCAGCCAGCTACAGTAGAGCCCCTCCATCTATACATTATACATCCATCGGTCATCTCTCTCGGCAGATAGATGGCGAGACAATCAACACATCTGTTCAAGCCTTCATAGGACGTGACTTGAACAGATGGAATGGAAGGTATCGATCTAACATGGTGCTGCCTAGTACTGAGTTACAAAAGGAGGGAACATTACTGAGTCTATAGCAAATTTACCCGAGATCTGTTAGTCCAAGAGAGGTGAAAAAATGCTATGATGATAATTTCTCTATCTAGAAGCTCAACGTGAAATTTATTGGCTTACCTATTATTCAAAACCTGATAAATTATTGAGGCCCTACTTTAGTGCGCAGCGTTCGTATTGTGGGAGATATTATTCTCCATCGCAACATAATGTAGTGGGGGTAACATTTGAAATGGTGATTACAATTGGATATTCTACAATTGTTGGTGTTGTGTATATATTATATCAGTAGTATATATAGTAAGGAATCGCCTTTTAGTCGACGCCATCGATTAAGTTTCTATAGATCGATACAAAGGCGGTGAAGCCCATCAGGTGTTTCGGGAACTATGGACAACATGTGTTGTAAATATGGATGGAAAAGAGATCTTCTAATAATGCCTAGTATATTTAGTCGAGCTCTCAATAAGTTATTGTCCCTAGCAAACCCTCTTCTAAGCCTCATATAAAATAGTGATCCTGGACTCTTCGGGAACTGGATTAAAAGTTTATATTGATTTAATAGTAAGAGTTTCAAATTTTAGAAGTAATTTTACTTACAATATAAAAAGGCTCTTGTACATGAACTTCCACATCTTTCACTATAGGTTTACCGAAGGAGCTTAGGGGTATGCAGGATATTTGAGTTCAAAGGATGATGATTGAAATATTTAGTAGGCTTAAGTTTTTATGAGTAGTTTTCTGTTAGCTATCTCTTCAGAGAGTGTCAAAGTAGCTACGAATCTAATTTAAGAATCTCATGCCAATAATTTTACTGCTTGAAGCGTCTCCAGGCTTTCTTGTGCTCGAGCTTCGTGACATCCTGCTCACTTATTTGAGTAGTTCTCTGTTATTTGGGTAATTCAGGCTGTCGACTATATTATCACAGCGGAATATTACTCAGGATTAATTTTATGGGATGTACTATATTAACAGAGAGTATCTAAGATCTATGAACGGATAACCTTATGGTAGATATATCGCCTCGTCGGGGTAATTTTTGATTGGGATTTTTATAGTGGCTAAGTAACAAAAGATTTGAATCAAGGGAGTAGTAGATGATGGAGAAGTAAAAACAGCATCATCCATCGTAAATCGACTTGTGATATCAATAATTATACTTAAGGGGGTAATAGTAAAATGGAAAGATTATCTAGAAGGAACCTTAGAGTTAGTGAGATTAAATCTCAGTCGAAGAAAGATTTGTGATATTATATATTTCATGTTGCAAAGTATGTTGAGAGTAGATGATTTAACATCATCTGGTCAACCGTCATCATACAATTTAATTTCCTCCGGTCCTGTATCATTAATCATTAGTTCATCTCACATCTATCCGAGTAATAATAGTTAGTGGTATATTATATCGGATATGTCTAATCTATTCCACATCGGTCCTTAGTTTTGTTTAAGTCAAGTCTATAAATCTCTCAACCGGATTTCATCAAAGAGGTTCAAATTAAACCCTCAGAATAGATGCACATCATGCTAACACGTGAGAAAGCATTCGTTTGAATCTTGATTCTAATTTACTGGGCCCGGTGTAGCCCACAGCAAGTGAACCTAGCTAGGTGGCTGGCGGCTGAGTGGATATACGTTATCTGTCGTCAGAGCTACTTTGGAAAGGCGACTCACGCGTTTATTATAAGGAATTGCTATTATCCACATTATTATTACCGTATAATATTTCTTATAGATACAAATTATTGATTACCTAATCTCATCTGGACACCGCAGTATATTTCAGTGTGCTAAACTGCATTATGGGTATGATATTTCTAGACAACTTTAATAAAGCATACGTGTGGAGGTAATTAATGTCGCCTCTATTAGATGACTTCCCTGTGTCTACCAAATGCAATTAAATCAGATTTTATGTGTTTCCTAACTCATATGTGAGGTATAACTTGTAACACGACCTTCAGCGAAGCAATAGAGATTCTTTCCAGGGGTATTCATTAGTAAATTTTTATTTATTATGGACATGTAGTCTTTAAATTTAGATGGACGCCTTCTGATAAATAGTAGATTATTTCAGCTAGATGGGTTTAACATTGGGATTAGAGTAATTAGAAAATGGAGAGGAGACACTGTTCGATGTTCTTTGTTATTTCATTGCACTCTTGCAAAGTTATTGTTCTAAGTGGAACCGACATGATAAAATATTGTCATCAAACTGGGATACGCTTACCATTGCACCGTTTTTTGGTTCGACAACATTACGGAATTATTGGTGAATAAGCGACGCAATGAGCCATATAAGCATGCTTGATACCTACGACTCAGTACGTTAGACGTGGATTTTAGCGCATTTATCCGGTCGGCGGAAGATCACTTTCTTTCCATCACAAAAGAAGTGTTGTAAATTAGGCGTCGGAATTCCAGAGTGGCCACTTTCAGATATTGTACCTTGTGCACGCACATAGCCTTCACTGAAACCATTATTCCGAATCGCTACAATCATTCATGCGACGGGGGTGAGAGGAATACCTCTGCTCACTCCGCATACGAGGAGACATCAGGTGGAGATCCATTCTCGTTCTTTCCTCTCATTCCAATCAAGCTTTTTAAATCTTTCAATTTCTTTCCCCCTCGATATATAACTCTAATAACTCAATACTTGCTAGATAGGCTAAAGGGTATGTGACCTTTATCTCGGGCAATCCTTAGTAATTGTTTTTCATTCTTTTTTTTTATTTGTAGTGTATTGTAACTCAAAAATAGCGCGGTGATGTGATTTCTAATATACGCGAAGTGGTTTCTTAATAGGACTGGGCTTAATAAATACAACAAAGGCTCAACGGCAGACATTCATAGCCTGATATACATCTCGCTTACTGTGTGATAATTTTAGTGTTCCAATGCTGAACTGGTGCGTTCCACAATATTCGGATGACGTGTTCCTGGCAAATAGAGGGTTACGCACATTTTTAATAAATACTGTTCATAAACAACGGTATTACTAGATTTGTATAATGTTGGAGCTAGATTACTTATTAGAAGCATTTAGGCACATATTTCTTAAATTACTACTTGGTCTCTAATCACTGTCTCCTGACAATGGAGGGGTCCATTTTAGGCTATTTTTTGTACAGGAGAAGAATTAAAGGGTACAATTCCTTTTCCCAGATAGATGCATGTGCTCAGTTTGCTTTTTCTTCTCTCTATACAATGTTTATTTGTACATAATAAAGGGCAGTCCTCGAAGTTGTTAACTCAATCCCTTTACGGTTGCGGAACCTATACTAGTTTTTTACTGTATTCCTTAAGTCTCCTTTGTCAATATAATAATTGTGGAGCGGCAGAGAGATTATCTATGAAGAATATCCGCGCTATACCACGTGACATCGCCCTAGCTTAACTGTTGGTGTTCTCGGGAGAATTTTTGGTGAATTCATGTTTGTTACGCTCCAGAATAGATAAATAATCTTTATTCTCTACTCTCTCGCAGTAATTTACATGACAATTAAGTCTTTTACGACCTATTTTTGTTGTTCCATGTAATTGGAAGTTTCTTTGGAGAACAACTTGTTGAGCGAGAATATTCCTTTCAGATTCCCTGGGTTTAAATCGAGCTTATGGTCGGACTCCTTAAACGAACTTGTTGTCGGTTGAGACGTGTTGAGTGATTGGTCGCTGGTTTTGCAGTGAAAGTCATATTCCACTAGAGATAGACTTCCTTCCCAGTGTTAAGCGGCCGTCTCGCTAGACTGGTCAGAAGACTTACAATTGGGGAGGAGGAGAGACCTTGGTTATTATATTTACTCCAATTTTATCTTTCACTTTTCCTCGCAATAAATTAGGACCATCTTTTCATAGACTAATAACCGGCACCATATGGCAGGTTTCTTAATAAGGATGCACTTGTAATAAGAGCGCATACTCACGACGTATTGTATTTTTTGCGTAAAAGGTCAAAATTGCGCAACTCTTCGCGATTACCGAAACTTAGTTGCTCATTACTCCTTTTGCAAATTATAGTAATTGGGTTCCAGTGAACTTTTAACCGTGGACGATGTTAAGAGGCATTGTTGCGCTAGTAATATCTTCAGGAATGCGGGCGACGCCTTCCAATATCGCTGCATTTCAATTTGCGGCATATCTCCATTCTTACTAAACCCAGGTATACAGTTGTAATGAACAGATACATAGAATGTCGAGACTACCACTTCAGTTCCATCCAATAGTAGGACAAGGAGTTCGCCTTAGGACTTCCACTACTGATCTGGGATACTTCAAAAATTCCCATTCTTTCTCGCAGCACATGCTTAATACAGATAGTATTTGTATAAAATAGTTTGTAGGTCGTTGTACTTATTGACTTCTACAACAATATATACTCACCTAACACAATCGATTTAAAGGATATTCTCACGATTATGTGGCTCTCTGATTGGGCCTGACCTCATTTGCTAGGTTTTCGTAGGGACAAAATTAAACCCAACACGGGATTTTTTTACGGAGGGTTTCCTTTTGGTTTTGGGCAAACATTGGGAATTACTTTGTGATGGGGGGAACCAAGATTGGCGGTGGTAGTGGGCCAATTTCGATATTTAACAAAATGAACTATGTATGAAAGAACTGGGGTACACATTTTAGAGGTAACACACATATGGTAGACATTAGGGGGAGTCTTCACTCCGTTAGCTATCGCATGGCGCTATGCAGGTATGTTGCATTTTAAGCATTAGAGAAGGTTACTTTATGAGAATATATGCCCATCATGTGCTATTATTATTTACCTTAGAGCAAGTGCGATACTATGACATTAGAGGGAGATTCAAATTCGAAGAAGGTGGATCCTTTAGAAGGTGGACAAAGTACAGGCGTTCCGTCGATTGACTAAGATCTCTCTCATTCTTTATTCCCTGTCGGTTGTATTGTAACACTCATAAGAGCTCTCTTTGATAGAGGTGTATAACCAGTGTTGTTTAAGCATCAACACCATCATAGACCTTCTTATGATCTCCCTTTTATCCAAGTTTAAATTGATTGTCAACCAAGGATTTTTGCTTAAAAGGACCATGTTTTTTTTAAAGTTTCCCCAACCCATATTTCCATGCAAGTATGTGGCAACTTATAGCGTATTGATAGGAGAATTGTACCTAGATTTTCGTGTATAACGTAATTTTCAATTAACTTGTTCGCTAGAATATATAATGGCTCCGTGAAAGTGTAGTTCCCAACGGCGCATACGGCTAGTGAGCGCAAACTCGAGGGCATTTCTTACGGATATCAGCTTTACAATGACCAGGATGGAAACCATTCTTACGAAATCTGCGTTTACAGCTAGGGCATACTTTTTGTTTTGTTGTATGGGCATCAGGATATAGAGGTCGGGATGAGAAAAGTTAGACATATTGCATCGCACTATATTGTGGCTGTGTTATAAAATTATATATAATATATATATAATCTCATATTAGAATCTTGCTAATTTCCATTGAAATGGGGATATCGTGGTCTGTAATTGTATTAGGCCATTAATGAGTGTATCTAGTATTATAATAGGAGGTTATGGCGTTTGATTTACTAGGACTAGCCAATCTTCTTGTGAAGAAGATTTTGAGTATTATGACGGGATGTGATAAAGCGAAGAATTAATTTAGTAGAGTGCGGAACATGTTATTAATCATTAGTAATACTATATAATTAAATATATGATCTGTCATACGATCTTGGGAGGCTCAATTTAAAACTAATGCTATTATGAAGATGGTCTTATGTTTTTTGTCTATTTAATCCCTACTTATATTGTCTTATGAGATTCTATAGTTTTATCATAACCTTAGCTGCGTTATGTCGGATTTTATATTTTAGGGTGAGGAGTGAGACAGAATATGTTAATTATATATGAATGCAGGGAACGGTTTCGTGATTAGGGATTAATACAATTATCTTAGATATAGGGGTTATTACCAGATTGGTATTCGTAGTGATTAGACTGTGGTATTAGTTTATCTGTTCTAAGATGCGATTTGGATAATGCATTATGTTAACTGTATATCGACTGCTAAAGTAGATATATGTGTTGTGCATATTTATTATAGACTATATGAACATTTTATTCCATTACACTGAATATGATTATCCTCAACGCTCATACGTCTTTATGTTGATCTTAGGCAATATACCAGTACATCTATAGCAAGTATATAACGGAACGAATCTTTTGACATAGATGAACTGTGTCTGGCTTGTTGGTTCTGGCCGTTCCTTTTTTATATTTGATCTTGGGGAGGAAAGGAGATAGGTTTTATGGGTCTATATATTCCTCGGAAAGGTCTGGTAGATCGACTTTCGCTTATTGTACGAAGACTTAATTAATTTTACTTTCTTCTGCTTGATATGCTATAGGAGTTGCTAAAAGACCACATTCTATTTAGGAAAAAATGTCGTCTATTCTCGGGGCGGGGTACATTGATAGATGGCCATAGAACTTTAATTGATAGAGCATAAACAAGAAAACTTGAATCATCAACTACAAAACAACTAAACCAGGACACGCTAAAGAAACACGAGTGAGCAAGTATCACGAGGATTCAATAAGGGTAGTAATATGTTAAAGTGGCAAAGCTACAGTTCACTCATGCTTATCCCTAGTAATTATTAAAGCATGTACTAAACATATATAATTTAATATTAATAAGTATAGTTAAAGATAAAAACTCACGTAAGGAGCTTCCTGTATAGAGATAGGTTTCGATAAATATAGGCCTTCAAGGACCTACTACTATCTTCCTGGAGGCCTTGTGTTCTATTCTTATTTTGTTATATAGTAGTTTGAGTTGGATCAGAATGCCTTGTTAATGCAGACATAATAATATTACATACAGGACGTATATACGTGACATTAAAAATATCATAAGTATAAAATATAGGAGGTTAGAGTTTTGATTAAATTGAAACTTGACAACATTTATTGAATTTGTTGATATACCCATATTCGTAAGTTATATATATATATGATCAAATTTCAAAAAGGCACCTCACCTAGGAAACGCGAATATTTTACTGAAAATACGTGGGGACGTTAAAGGTATCGCAACAGGTTTTTACCAATCTAGTAAGTGCGCGGGAGGGACTTTCCCAATTCCAGTCACAGGGTTGGACTCAACTGAGTTAAAAAAAAGGTATATATATATATTATATATATATACTATACTATATATACTCTACAAAAATTTTCCCTAATGATTACTACCCTATGGAGGGATATATATCCATATTATATATATAGTATTAACACTAGAATAAAACATCACCTATATTATATTATATATATCATCAATAAATTTTACGGGATATCCGTATACCAATTCTATTCTACTACATATAGGCCTATATAGGTATATACATTTAAAATGTATATGAGTCAACACAGGACAATCACTAATAATTAATTATATTATTTTATGTAATTGTAAAAAAAAAATAATTTTATATAATTTTATAAGGGAATCATACTTATCTTAAGGTAACTAATATGATGATTAATATAAATATTATGTTTATATATAATATATATTATATATTATATAACGTATATGATTATTTAAATTATATTCTTTTTAATAATATCCTACTAGTCTAGTACTAGCTATATAAATATATATATTGTTTGGTTTTTTTGGGAAACAACATATATATATTATACTTTTGTAGGATACTTTATCTGAGATATTACTAATGGAATTTTATTTTTATGGACGATTTAAAAAAAATTCTGGGCAGAAAAGTTGTATCAGTATTGAATCTGTTTATGTAAGCTAAGAATGAGGTGTCATGCAATGATACTCAAAGTTATGCTAATGCAAAAATTTTTACTGAATGGAAAATTAGAAATTATATTTAGAAAGATTACATGAAAGAAATAAAATGTTGACAAACTCCCTCCAAATACTAAGTATCATTGTAGAAACATTACTTTAGACAATAGGCCACATATCAAGAGACATATGGTAGTGTCATATTCAGAACAGTTTCATATTTTGTATAGTATTTGGGTGATTATTTTTTTCTTTGTGTTTTATTAATAAATTTAGGGTATTTTTTAGACCATGAATTAAATGATTAAACATCTTTTGTAACAGAACTTCGGGCTACGTCTTGCCCTAAATGGATTTCAATTACTCAATATCATAAGCAATAATATTGGCCAAACCGTGAACCTTTTTTTATCCTTTACAAACATTTAGATAAAAAACATTTTTTAAATAGTTTTTTCTCATCTTGGGTAGAATCAAAGAAATTACTAGATAGGGTATTAACTTACGTTCAACTTTAGCTATTCACTTTAACACAAGTTTCTTAAATAAGAAAAAAAAGTTTGCATTTATTTTTATTTTTTATTGTCAGAGATTTATTTTATCTATCTACAGTACCTAATTAATTATCCTTGTTGTTTTTCTCGGAACTCAGGACTACTAGACTCGCTCCTGTACAAAACCGGATGCTATTCGGCATATACTTACGTTAGTTAATGATGCGTTCTACGGCTAAATTTGTATTAAAAGTTGATAGAGTCTCACAATTTCATAATAAGAATACTTAGGAAGCATGGAAAGGAACAGACTGGGGGTTACATCGCTTCTTCACAAAGCGTTTGTTCCCCCCCCCCCCCCCCGACCTCTCGGATTTACAGGTACTTTATATTATGCTGACAATTCGATAAATTCCTAAGCACGAAAGAGAAAGGTCCAAGGTAAATAATAATTTAATTCAGAAATAAAGGGTTATACTTTCTTTTTGATTGAGAACATCAAATAAGAAGTTTAGTTGGCAATCAGGTGCAATAAAAGACTTTACTTGGACTCAAAAATTAGCCAGAGTATAGTATAGATTAAGATTAGTAATTTATCGAAATGCATAGGAGAGCACGTAATTCATATCTTTCATTACCCAAATTAACACCTTATCACCCGACCAATTCCATTTCCTTTGTATCTAAAATTATAAAATTTTGTTTAATCTTCTGCGAACTTACCCTCCTTTCCCACCTTTTCGAATTACAGGTCTTAAGTTTTCCCTTCACATTTCCTCTTCAAGTCTATACTCACTTAAAAGGAAGCTTAGAGCTAGGATTTGTCTGGGGTATTCCTAAACCAAAAGTCCCACTAGGGGACACGCAAAAAGCCCTACGTGGTGCTTCTTTCGTGATTGTTCCAAAACGTAGCGATTTGATGAATCTAATTTAAAGAATCTGATAATATTCTGGAAATTCCTATAAACTTATTCTTCAACACCAATATCACCTTTGTTCTACTCTTCACTACGTCATTTCCAATACACTTCCATCCCCCTACTCGCATCAGCATTATCGTAAAACGTTAACACTAAGGTAAAACCTACACCTTAGCACGTGGAAAATCCTTGATTATGAGTTAGATATGTAAACACATTATGATTACAGGTTTTTTAGTGTGCAGTAATAGGTTAAAACTGCTTTTGCTTTTTAAAAATATATACATATGAAATCAGAGTTATCAGTCTACACTACTGGAAATATCTGCAAATAGAAAGAAATATTCTTGAGCAAATAACAATTTGTAAACAAAACCAAATTTGTACTTTACAAAGGAACCTTGCAGATTTATACAATATTATATAATATATATATTATATATGATATATATACTATATATACGGCCTGAGTACATTCCTACACCTTCTGATACACTCCACTTTGTATTAAGTATCAGTAATTATATACCTGCTCACCAGTTGCCATATACACCCTTACTATACTAGTATATAATATCCCATTTTCCCTACCCTACTATAGTATCATAGGCCCTTATTCTTATTTATCCTTATCAATTATCAACTATTCTTATTACTCATCAACTCATCTGGGCCTAAATAACTATCAAATCAATATAAAAACTTAAATCATCATCTACTATTAGTCAAACATTTTTGTTTTAACTTGGGGCCTTCTCCACTTTTGTCTTCGGGGGTAAAGGAGAAGTTGCGATAATAGATTCGGGATTATAATCGGGGAAATGTTAATATTTATCCTAAATAATCATCTATACAATCAGGATAGAAACATATAAATGAGCCAAATCTCTACTTTTTGGACACATCTTACCTTTTTTATGAATGATTTTCTCACACCAACATCGTCTATGTCCGACGTTTACATCCGCAGTTGTTTTTTGTTGTGGGAATTAAGCGCTCTTTTCTGGATTGTTTTACATTAAACAATCCTTTATCTTTCCCTTGCTCTTGGACTATATGTCCATATCTCACACACATATCTCCTTTCTACCTTTTTCTCTGTGTTATCTGCTTGTATAAACTAGCATTTTTTCTTCGTTGCAACCCTGCTCTTCAACCCCCTTTCTTTCAACAAACCGCTGGCGTTGCAGAATGGAAAACAAAAACAGTGTCAGTTGGTGCACTCCTTATATCTAACTCCTTAATTGTTTTATTACTGCAATATCCACATTTGTTGATTCACTTTCAATTTGTTATCACTTTCTTTTCAAACCAACCTTCTATTTAAATGGGGGCACTGGTTTGTGTGAACTGGTTTCCTTTTTCCGCAATCATTACTTTCGTATGCTTTATCGAGTTGTCTAACTACATTAATCCTCTCCGTAATTGCTTTTCTTTGTTAGGCATGTTCAAAAACTCTTGCATTAGAATCTTGCTCTTGCCTTTGAACGAGCGTATGAATCCTTGTTAGTGTAACACCATACACCTCTTTCTTATATTTCTCCAGGACCTATTTTCTTGGTGTGTTCATCCTGCTAACATCTAACGCATAGCTATCCAATCATATTATCAGTTGACTGAGCCAAAGATGCTATTAGTTGTTCTCTCATTCATGTAGGGAACTCACCTAACAGGGCTGGGGGCCATAAACTTTATCCAATGCATTTGCATAAATTTTTCTTTTTTTTGTTCCATTCCTGGGTAAACATTTTCTAAGCCTCGATGAATATAATTGGGCAAGTCCATATTCACCCTTCATCAATAAATATAATTTCTTACGAACCATCTTTGCTTTAACTTGGATTACTTGCTAGGATTCGTTGAATTTTATTTTCCAAAACCTCAGCCGCTGGTGCATAACAACATTTTCTTTCTTCTACTTCTTTTATTGAAATAGTCATACACACATTTGGTTCAAAGTTTGAGAGCATTTTGCTTTCTAGAAGTTTTTCACTGGGGGGATTAACTTGCTTATAACGCATATAGATTTTTCCTTCCTCCGTTTTTTTGCTTTTGTTAGGCCCACAATTTCCTCACGCCATCGATGAAAGTGTCTTGTCCTAGTTTTCGAGATTTTTCTAACAGGCTAAAAAATCGATTGCAGGTGAAATATTGCACCCAACTTGATTTTATTAGTTTTGCCTAAGGATGCCTCACCATCCCTTCATTATTATTTCATTTGTCACACACTATGGGGGAAAAGGTGCTTATTCTTGAGCTTCAGCCTCCGATATACCAATTACTTTCTTTATCTCTAACAAGTTTAATTTACCTTTGTAAAATCATTTTGCTGGTCATACTGTCGATATATTGTGTTACTAGCTACATGTTTCCTTATTTGAATTTTCAGCATTCTTTCCAAAACTTCTACTGGTATTGCTATTAAACTAACCAATAATATACTGTATATGCAATTTTTTCAGTTTCAAGAAGCTCATTGTAAATAAATTTTAAACCTGTATTTTTTAATTATAGTATAATTTCTGAATGGAAGTTATTTGCATGTAAGAAGCAAAAAAATTAACCATTGTATCAGTCTTTCCATATATATTTCAATCATTCTCAAAACTCTACCAACTCTTCCAATGTTAACTGGAGTCCCACCGCAAAGAATAGTTTTAAAGGAAATCTCACTATTAGAATCATTTAGGCAAACTTATTATTCTCATCAAGTAATTACATCGGACATTGCCGAGAAGTGCTGGGTGTCCGCCCAACCTTTCTACATATGAAGTTGAATGGTAAATCTATCATTTTGCATATCTCTCTGTTTACAATAACATAATTTCTTTCCTCCATCTATAAATTTGAAATAACCACGCGGAAAGTCTACAGTTTTATTGACTCCCACAGCTCATTTTTCTGCCGTCAAAAGTCCACTGCATCAATTTTTTTGTGCTCTTTCGGCTATATTATCATTCTGAGGCTATTTCCTTTATTCTTGTATTTAATTGCAAGAAGCCAAATTTTTTCGCATTGTCACCCCTCCAGGGTGAGCCATGAGGTTGACATCCTGAATGTGATGTCCACTCTTCTTCGAAGGGAATACACTTTTTGGGATGCACACAAGCTTAAAGTCTTTCGATCATGCTTATTTCACATATCACCCAAACTAAACCCGTCATGCTCTGACTAACCGATTCTGGCAAGGAGAATAAGGCCTCAGAATCTTCACTTACTCCTCATTATAACTCATGCTTTCTCAATATCTTGATTTTTCCCTTGCAAACACAGTTTAGTAACTTCCTTAATTTCCTCAAGCATTCTTTGCAAAAGGTGCTCGCCTGTTCTCTTGGACGAAGGGTATAGCATCTTGCTAATGCTTTCCCTGCTCCCACTATTTTTTCCTAGTCTTGCTCTCTCTCTCCTAAATCTAGCTAACCACTTTCAGGCTGAACTACGCCCTTTTACCACCACACCATAATCACTTACTGGATTACACAGGGGCATTCATTCCTATCTCATTCCGCAGTTCGGGTGGATTTGGTACTCATAGGAGGCTTCCTTCTGTTCACGGTCCTTAACTCACTGCATTTATCGGATCTAAAACAAGGGGACGAGATGTCGGTGCTGGGGTTTGGCTCAAATCCATAAAACCTTAAATTTTAGCTCGATCTGTCTTCTTTTCGCTCTTTTTTTGCTTTGATTTTCCTGCACATGCATTTTTCTCTCTCAGGCCTCATTATTTTGGTCTTTTTTCAACTTGGTACCAATGGCTACCCTTATCTTCGGATCTCTCTACTACTCGTTTATTCTTCTGCTCCATACGTCTTTGACCTCCTTCACCTCCTTTTCAACTTAAATCTTTATCTAACGCTGCTGCTCTTGTGTGTTAATAGGCACTCTTATTTCCTATCTCAATCTCCGTGTCGGCGAGCCTTCGCGTGGAATTATTTACTTTTTCTCTTTGTTCACTGCACTGAATGGATTCTTAAAACAGGGGGACAAGTGTGGGTGCTTCCTGCTGTGTGTCATTTTGCCTGACCCGCCTAAACTACCCTTGGCAAACCCTTTCTGTTTCTATTTTTATCGAATTAATTTGGCCAGTATTGTAGTATTGCTTGCCCTTTTCTCTAACCATAATTCTGCAATTCCATGGTAATTCCCAATTGACCATCATCAGGGTTTCAATTCTCTTTACTGTATTCCACAGATCTGTCACCCCTTTTTCGGACCTACAAAGTAATCCCTCGCCTCCAAGCAGGCTGCTAATAAATTAAATCCCTTTTCCCCCTACTTTTATACTAAACAATTGTATATCACCTCCTGTCGATGACATACAATAAATTCTCCTTATTGTCATCCGCGCTATCATTTACTTATGCTCACATACTCTCCCTCCTTGTAAAAGTACAACAATTCCCCTTATAATTATTGTTGGATCTTTCTCATGGGTAAGGGGGGTGTACCTCTTCACATTATTAGCTAGTGGTAACATGGCAACTCGGGCGATCGCTGACAGAAGAGGTCCACCATAACATGGGGCCCTACCATCTCCTCCCTTCGATTCGGGAGCGCCTCTGTTGGGGAATTCCACAGAATACCCCCCATTCTAAAACATCTATTACTTATCTAATACCGATCTATGCCAATTTATATATCCAGGTAATATATATTATATTATATATATATAGTATATGATATATTATAGACGTATCTTACTAAAGGTTCTGACCCGGTTATACATAATTATCTCAATAATTACAATACTGAAATTATATATTTATATTTTTTATCATTATATTACATTATATTATTAATAAAATATATCTCCTATCTGAATATATCCCAGTATTCATTTCTGTTCACAATCACTAGCCTTTTGCTCTTAATTTGAAATATAGTACTAAGTATAGTAATTTAAAACTATTTGATTTCTTAAATGATGAATTATACAAGTGTATTTTTGGAAGATAAACTTATAGTATATATTTAAGAAAATTAATAAAGTAAATAATGTATAAATGTACATGGAAGTCAGTGAATGATGTAATCGTCTCATAAGTATAAAAAATATCGAATGAAAATAACATTCGATGGTTTTCAAGTAAATCTAAAACTTTAATTATATAAACTTTGATCTTGATCTATCAGTTTTTTCTGGTCAAAAGTTTGTATGTTTTTTTTCGCAAACTTTGTTCAA
>JABUQX010085793.1:0-2500 GCA_015478945.1 Trachelipus rathkii
GGGTGGATGTGAAATATGAAATCGCTGCGGATTGTTATGAGCTCGTGAGGTGAACGAAGGTACGTCTATTTTTGTTTTGTATAAGACGATTGTTAAGGTTTTGATTTACAAATATTTATGATATTATGTTTGTGGAGTTTTATATATATAAGTGTGAGTTTATAGGTTGTGGTTGTCTATAGGGTGGTATATATATGTATTATTTATGTTTGTTTATGGTTAGTAGTAATGAGTTAATAGAGTGATTTATATGTATGGTTATAGGTATGGGGTGGGGGTGGTGTGGAGATGGGATGTGATGAGTGTAGTGTAGTTTATACTGGTTATCGATATGTTTTATCTATGTTTGTTCATATCATAGTGATATCTATACATAATATATGCTAGTTTAGTGTTGATGTATAGGGTTGTATTTATTTTAATACTAATAGTAGTTGGTAGGTAGTGTATATGTGTTATAATCATCTCACAAATAATAATAAAATCAGACAGAAATTTTATTTATTGAGCCTTTCAGGTTACTCTTCGACAATCTTGAAATCTGAGAAAACCATAATCAACCATGCTAAAGAAAACCATTATAAAATACATTTCTTAAATATTTTATGCATGGTTTTTTTTAATGGTTTAAACCATTGGTTTTTTTTATGTAGTTTGTGGGTTGGTGGTGTTGTTGTTAAAACCATGGGTTGGGGTTTGAAATACCAATTGGTTTAAAGCTTTCTCATAGGGTGATTTGGGTTTTGGGTATTTTGAACGCATTGTTTTTGTGTTCTGTTGTTTTTGTTGTTCTGGGTGGTTCGTTTGTTGTGTTGGTGGTTTTCATTGTGTGTTGTTGAGTTGTGGGTGGGTTTGTGGCGGTTTTTTTGGTGGTTTGTTGTGTGTGTGGTTTTGTGTGTGGTTTTGTGGTGGGTGTGTGGTGTGGGTTCTTGTGTGGGTGTTTGGGTTTATTCGTTTGTGGTGGTGTGTTGTGGTTTGGGTGCGTTTGTTGGGATGTGGTTTGTTTGGTGGTGTGTTTGGTTGGTTGTGTTGGGTTTGTGGTTTTGTGGTCTGGTGCTTGATTTTTTGTTTGTGTTGTGTGGCACCTGGTTTTTCTATTGATGTATGTTATTGTTTTGTTTGTTGTATGGGTGTTATGTAGTAGTATTTTGATGTTGTGCGGTATAGTTTTGTTATTTAGTATATATAGTATAATTTTTGTATTATATGTTATGGGTATAATTTGGTTTACTATGATTATAGTAGTAATATATTAAAGTGTTGAGATGCTCTATGAGCCAGTATAGTGCTAATTATGCATTATGATTTTGATTGGGTATATTTATGCTATTGCTATATTATAGTTTATGGTGGAGGTGTTATATATTGTATAGTTAGTAGTAGATATGATGTATTATTATATTATATTTGAAGGTATTATTTATCGGAATCTGACGTATATGATATGCTCTTCGGTATATCTGGCTTAATAGAATCGTGAGAGCACACTTTGTTTTTGGAGCGTTATGGAGTTTAGAGTTCATGGGAGTATACTAGTATTAGCTTATGTATTTATGGAGTGTGTTTAGTTATAGGTTATGTAGGAGTAAATGGTATGGTATAAAAAAGTTATAGGTATGGTTATGTGTAGAAGTTAAAAAAATAATTAAAATTAGTTGAGATTAATGTTGTGATAATATTTATTTAGTATGATAGTATTATTTATATTCACTGAGAAATTTTGTTGTGTGTGTGGTTGGTTAGCGTTTGATAAACAAACTATATGTCTGGTTCAGAGAGTTTTGTTTGAAAACAAAACAAATTTTCATATACTCAAAAACAACAACTAAACGAAAATCCTCTGTCCATCGCTTCCTTGCTCGTAAACCGTTCAATTCAAACAGACACGATCAAACACTTTTTCTTTCCTCTAGATTTGCAGTTGCTATAATTTAGTGTTCGCATTGCCTCAAGACTAAATAAATCCTCCCCTCATTTTACTGAGATCAAACAACCCCCCTTCTTGCTTTCCCCTCTTTCAGAATAATAATAATAATAATAATAATAACAAAAAAAAGGACTTATAACATAGGAAAAATTCATTCTGGATCAAGGACCAACTGGAGACTTATTTCAAACGGGACTCGAATGCCCGAGAGACCACGAGAAACTCCGGGACGAGGCGGTATAAGCAGAGGAGAAGAGGAGAGAGAGAATCTTCTCTCATCACTTCTACACTGACTTTTCTTGTTGTCTCTTCTCCCTGAATGGTAAATTTTTATGATCTTTTCTTCAATATTCTGACAATAATATATGACAGCTTTGTGGATGCAAAAATATATTAATATTTGAAATATGAAAACATTTATTATTATTATTATTATTATTATTATTATTATTATTATTATTATTATTATTATTATTATTATTATATTATTAAGATGTGATCATTATTATTATGTATATTATTATTATTATATTATTCTTATTATTATTATTATTTTATTATTATTATTATTAT
>JABUQX010085793.1:7500-42500 GCA_015478945.1 Trachelipus rathkii
TATTATATAATAATATTTATATATATATATATATATATATATATATATATATATATATATATATATATATATATATATATATATATATATATATATATATATATATATATATATATATATATATATAAACAAATATATTCGAAAAACAAAGGGATTAGTCAAAATTGTTTAAAAACAAAACAAATTTTCAAATATTCACAATATCAAGTAAATAAAGTCCTATCCCATCCTCTCCTCAAACCCTCAATACAATCAGACAGACAAACATTTCCTCTCCTAAAATTTATTCCTATAATATTTGTTGATAAAAAAAAAGAAGCTTTTCTTTACTTTGCATCGTCTCAGACTAAATAAATCCTCCCCCATTTTGCTCAGATCAAACCCCCTCCCCTCCTAGATTCCCTTATTTCAGCATAATAATGAAAAAATAAATAAATATATAACATTGGGACATTCATTCTGGATCAAGGACCAACTTGAGACTTTCTTCAAACGGGACTCGAATCCCCAAGGGACCACGAGGACCTCCTGGACGGTGTAAGAATTTTTTTCAATGTGACAATAGCTTTTTGTCTATTACAGTTTTTTTTTCTCTCTTATATATAGCACTCATTATTATCCACCGCCAGAAAAGCGTATCTATCGATGTCGTTGAGTATTATATTCTTGTTCTTGCATCTATGTCTAATTGGATTGAGACCTTTTTTGTTATAATATTTATATCTAACTCGATCGAACTCTCTAACTATTTTACTTAGTTATATATGCCCCGCTATATCTGTGATCAGCGTCGTTTTCTTTCTGGCATTGTTCTTGTCCTCGCGTCCTTTCCGGTTATTTGTGGTTTTTCCTCTCTTACTCATTTAATGTATAATCCTAGATTACAATCGTCCTTATGGTTCTTTCAACGATCTACATGAATTTCATCGTTGCTTGCAAATATATAATCTTTTGATCTTTCTCAAATATTCTATAATAAATTTTCTTTAATATTCTGACAATAATATAATTGAGAACTTAACATCTAACGGTCCAACTCGGTTTACTAGCTGCTGATGCTTGATTATATCTTAGTCTATTAGACTCTACTTACTCTGATATCTATCTACAAAATACTTTCAGTCTTGCTTTGAAAATTCTTCTTAAAGAATGTTTTTTAGTACTGTTATTTCTGATTGTAAATCCTTTGATGAAGTAATTAGATATATCTATCTTCGAATTAGATACATAATATCTCTGTCTTATTGCCATCCGTCTTGTCTTAGTTTCTATTATATTAGCGTGAATTTCTTATATATTTAGCCATTGATACATTCTATTTGTACTAAACTATAATATACATTACTATAATTAATTAACATTCGAGTATTCCGATAATGATATTTTTAATATTTTGACTATCAAAACTTTGTAACTACTCAGTTTGATTGTTGATTATGAATCGTATAAATATTCCAGTTAATAACATTCTTTGATAAACCCCACATCAATCCCACTAATTTCAATTTGCATCCTCCCTTGATTTTTCAATTTTTCTCAGGAATTATTTTAAATCATCTTAATTTACATTTGGCATGTGACGTCAGACTGGGTATCACATCGATGTATAATGGATATACAAACATTAGAAAATCAGGTTGAGTATATCAACATACGATTTAAACCTAGTAAGATATATGAGGATTCTTATACATAGCATGTATCCATAACAACTCCCTTCATAATAAATCGTATATAATGATTAATCATTGTTCTCATAATTTGTACTAGTTCTATAAAACTTCATACAATGAATGTACATGCTCACTAAATATTAATTGTCATATGCGGGTGATTTGGTTTGTTGTGGTCGAATCTGAACATAGTTTCGAGGGTTTGTCATAGGAGTTTAGTTGTAAAGGAGGGTTTGAAAGGAAATTTATATGGTGATTAAGAGTAATCACGGATCTTTGTGTATTTGAGTTGAACGAGAAGTATGGTCTCTGTCAGTAGATCTGAGTCATGTTAGACACCTAGTGGGCCCCGGCTTATGTGTAGCGGAACTGTGAACAACAGTGTCTGAGTTCAGATGAGCGGATGTAGCATCTACCGTTGGATTTACTAGTCCAGGGAGATCGGTATCATAATTGCGACGAAGTATACGGTTAAGACTATTTGAGTTTCGATATTGATCAATTGGTTTATGCAGGTTAGGAAGCACATGTAGCCATGGCTGCGCATGTCCTATTTAATCGCTTAATGGTGGACCTGTCTAACTTATGGTATTTTTTTTTTAGGAGCGAGGTTTCTTTTTGGTGACCTTCTATGTTTGAGGTTGCTTAAATGGTTTTTTATTTGCTATGAGTGGTTATGTATTTATGTTTATTTTGTGTTTATGAGTTCCTTATATTATGTTTAGTAAACTATTGTGTTATTTGGAATAAGAGGTTATAATCTTTTAAATAGGTACATCACTAAGTTGTTCGAGTATGTGACAATCTCTTATTGGGCGTGGTCTATGGTGTACCGAAGAATTGATAATTGAGGATCTGTAAAACGCATTTAATGGCGATGATGTGCAAGGTGTGAAGAAAGGCATAAATTGACTGCAATAAATAACTATATACTGAAGTTAATTCATGAGTATTGTATAGTTCATTATTGTGTAAATGCTGGACGATAGTCGGTATATTGCTTTATAAGTTCTCTGATATAGGTTAGTGGTTGAATTTGCTGGTATCTCATTATATTCTCCGTACTTTTTTCTCTCTTCTTTTACCGTATATCTATTTTTCCTTTCTCATAAAATAAGTGAATTTGAGTTTCTCTTTACAAAAAGTGAGAAGGGATGACTATGTGAGTATTTGGTGCAGAGGTGAGAAGAAAAGTTGTGCTCATAATAATTGCGCCGCCCTCAGTTGATATCGCACATTATGTGGTTTTGTATAAGGGGCTATTTGTCGGTTTGTCGGGCCTGGGCGCCGGGGCTATTTTGTATAACTCTCCATCATTTGTACGAGATAACCTTCAAGTTATCGAGGAGTGCTGCGGCGTCATCTCAATCGCAACGATCCTTTCGCGTTTTGTTGTGACTTTTCATGCATCTGAATATTGAGTTCATCGAGTCTCGGCTGCATAATATGGATGACGGCCTATGAGTTGCGGCGTATGGTACTATCTTGCTTTTTCGTGACTTGTTTCTAATTTATTTATTCTATCCCCCTTATCTCGTACTTTCCTTCCTTGTTTCCCGTGCAATGCTTGAAGCAACTTCATGGCCCCAGTCCAGCTAGCCTGCCCTGAAACCGTGGGATTCGATGTGGAGGTAATATTAAGGTCGAAATTTTTTTACAACTAAATACGTTTTCGCAAATTTTTTTTTTTGGCAAAAGGATCTGTAGAGCTGCTATTTGTTGTGTATTGTATATTTTGCTTTCATAAATTTCTAACTTTGCCTACGAGTGTTCAGGATGTTCCCAGTTGCACACGCGTACGAAACTTGGCCAGGAGAAAATATACCAGAAGACACTGTTTTGTGTTAGATGATTGCCGCCGCGTTTTTGCACCGAGCTTAATTGCCGTTTTACGAATTAGTATCTTCCTAATGAGGGGAGTACTTTCATGCAGGTGTTAAGGAATAATTCTGGGCGTAAGGGGCAGTCGGAAAATATTTGAGCTGAAGACAATTGTTTTTTAACGAAAGCGTCGACTTATACGTCATATAAACTAATCTTTCCTGGGGAAAAGATACAGCTCTGTATAGACTTATTTATTATTATTGTATTTACCTCTGACTTAATTGGGGGCCTTTGGAGTTGTTACTTCTTTTATTATTTTATTATTCATTTATGTATTATGTATTTTCTTGCTTTCGTAATTATAATTATTATTATTTCTATATTATTCTCATTATATTTAATATTACTTATTATTTTATCTATTAATCCAAATAGGCTTCTTAAGTATTAGTTATTCTTATTTATTTATTCATTATTATTTTATTTTACTTTTATTTATTTATTATTAATTATTATTAATTTATTATTTCATTTATGCATTAATTTTATTATTATCATTAGTCTTATTTATTTATCTATTTTATTATTATATTATTCTATTATTATTAATATTATTATTTATCTATATTATTTTTATTTTATTTCTCATTTTTATTATTATATTTATTGTTTAATTTTCTTTCATTATTATTTCTTATTAAAATTTTCATTTATTATTGATACAGGTAATTCAAATTAGTGTGGTGGCTCGGGTAGCGGGGCTTTGTCGAGAGCCGGTGGGAAATTGGTGTTGAGAGGTGGTTTGAATAATCAGTAGGGCGCCGCGGGCTGGACGATAACGAGGAGCCCTAAATTTGAAAATGTACCCACTCCCCGCGCTGAGGGACTCCATTCGTTGCTTTCAGTTCAATTCTCTCCCTATGTTGTTGCGTTCGTTGTACACGATGGCCTTTGAGTCACCTTGCTGAGAGAGAGATCGGTTAGTCATATCTTGAGCTGTTTCTCTCAAATACTTTTGTTTTTTGATCTTTTCTTTATTCACTTGTGCTACTGAGCCAATGACTCGATATTCCTCTTTACTCTTCAAAGAAAGGCACATATTTTGAACAGTGTTACGAAATTTGATTATGTACTCCTTTGTATCTTCTTTGGAGAGTATTGTTATGTACCTTTTGGGGAGGTCTTAAAGTTCAATCAGCAAGAGAATGGAAAGTAGTTATGCCTTAAGAAGAAATATTTGTGAAATTCAGCGCTAGGTGAAAGATGTAGTGATTACCGTGTTCAGCGCGACTATCCTATCTACTTTTACCTAGCTGTTTGCTCCCATCAGTTCTAATTTTATTGATCACTTGAGCTATTTTGATTACAGTACTCCATTAATATAAACGTAGTTTTGCTTTTATTTTTTCACCTTATTATTAGTATCTTAATTATGTAGTTATACCTCATGATATCGTGGTGGTCATGTTAGGGTGTCATTTATCAAATTCCCTTACATTGTATAGCCCTTACTGTTTTGTTTTACTCCTATACGGACAAACTATACTTTGTCGCAACTAAAAATCCCTTTTTCTTTAATTGCATTAAATATTTTATTTTTTTTTTTGTTTTTTTTATTCATCTTTAGGTGTCGTCTTACTTTGATACCTACACTAGGTGAGCTATTCCCACTTTTTCTCATTTTCCTATTCTTATTTGAATTTCACCCTTTTCTTTTCAATCTATTTATTTCACCGTCGTAGGATACTCTTTATTTAGGATCATTATGGATCTTAATTATTATAGCGTTATATCTTAAGCTATATTTTATATATATATCTATACTACTCTTATCTATATATCTTATCTTATTTTTATATAATATATACCTTATTTATAATATATATTATTTACCTTACGTGCTTTTGTCTCCATTCGGCCTAACTCTCTCTCTACTATAGTGAGAACGCGGTGCGAACCTTCCGAACTTCCGCTTTATTCCCAATCAATTAAGGTTCAAGTTCCATAATCTATGCTGTTCTCGGTGACCAGTATAAGTCGTCGTCTGAGTGTTTTTGCCAAGTAACCTCAGATTGTGTCCGCTATGTAATTATATTCATAGCATTTGTTGTGTGTTGTTTTATGTTTCGGGCAATGATGATATTACTTTGACCCTTTTGACATTAAGGTACGGTAAGACAGGGTCATTAAGATATTTTAGATTTGAATTACTGAATAGGGGGGGTGGTCGCGATACTTCTGCTCGTATGTAGTCGGCAGTCCTTTGATTCCTGTTCTCAGCCGGAGGACTTTTTGGGCCGTTGAGATCGACAGTCGTCCTGATTGCTTTGGAGAGTCAGTTCAGGGGGTCTTGGCCTGTCGGTGCCACTGCCGGGGGGGTTCGTCTCGCGTCTTGGTCAGTATGCTGTTATGCTTGGCCTGGCGTACGTCGTGTATCGTGCAGGATATCGTTTCTCTCTGTGGATATCATGCATGTATCTTAGCTCTAGAGATTGTTTGAGCGGCCGTCATACTCAATGTGCAGTTTTTGGGTTTCAATTCTTGGTGAGTGTGGGGTATGCTTTCGGTATTTATTCTTATTAGTTTTCATCTCGAGAATATAATTTTATTCTTATCTTTGTTTTTCTTTGGATTTGTTACTTATTATTTGTCATGTGTTTTAAGTGATAGGAACGATCGATCTCCAGAGGTTGATTTTTTTACTATTATTCTATGTTGTATTAAAGATGCAGTACTATAATGGTTTCACATGTCTTTTTTTTTGTGGCCTCTTCTTTTTTTTATGGATGGATATTTAGTGTTTCTTATGTAAGTCAGTATTTATTATGTTCGTATTAAGTGGGATTTTATTGTCGTTGTGTGTTACCAATGTCTCAATTCTTCTGCTATTTATTTCTTTGCGATTATGCGAGTGGTCTTATTCTTCTTTCCTTCCAATGTGTCTAGTGTGATGCTTGCTGTGTTATGTCTTTTTTTAAAATAGTGATTTATAAGTTGTATCATTTTACAATTGAGAGAGTTGAGTGATATTTTGTTGTTGGAGAGTAATGCTCCTCTTTTCTTAGTGTACTATATATCTGCTGTATCATTGCTCTCCCTTCGTCTGCCTTTTACTAGCCGTCGATGGTTGTGTGACCTAGTGTTATCTGGTGCCAGTTCAGACATTCTCGGAACATTATCTATATTAGTTTTTCTAACTTTTTCTTAGTTTGCATTTCTTCTATTGAACTAGTACAAGTAGTATGCCCTACTTATTAGACATTTGTGGTCGTCTCGAGTTCTTCTTACAACCGTGCGCTTCCTTTGCTCTTACCCCTCTCCTTCTTTTTCTCGCTCTGCTGTATTTAAGTGTGTACACTGTCTTCCTTCCCCTCCCTACTTCACTTTCCTCTGAATACTGTCTTCTCTCTCTTCGACACGTTTTCCTATTTTGTTTCCGCCTTGTCTTTTACTCATTCTTTTTTGGTTGTCAATTTTATCTATTAATAGACTTATCCTGTATCGTTTTTAGTTGTGTACATCATAAGATTAGTAAAGTCTTTTACGGCGCTACTTACTCGGCTCTTTTTTATCATTTATATACATTTCCAGAAAATAGAAGATTGTTCTGATATCTGTATGAGTTTGTTTGTTTTCTCTACGTTTCGATTGGTTCAACATACCTAGTTTAAAATTGTGATCACTGTAATAGAGGTTTATCGGAAACTCTGGCTTCTGCAATCTTTTCTTTGCGAGGTTTCGGGCTATTATGATCATCCCACGCGGGGAGAGATGGATAGCTTACGTCTTGGACGAGTGCACAGCTTTTATGTAAGGTATTTCTTTGATACACGTCGCTTGAAGGCGCAATTGATATCGAGCACCTCTTGGGCTAGGTGGGTTCCATTATGTTGACTATTGTATTTGGGTATTCTTTCTAGTTTACCCAGACGATCAATATTTGGACTGGTCACTTTTAATTTATGTATCACAGTGTGCCCCGGGTATATTCATAGGGCAACTTTTGTAAGTTGTTTAACTTATTACACCTTCCTTTTCCAATTATCTTCTACCTCTCTTTTGTATTATACATTCTATTACCTTGAAAATTTTATAAAATTGAATATGAATTGTAAAATATGTGAACAAATTTTCAAATTCTAAATAAAAAATTTCGTTCTTTTTGTCAGATAATGGCAAAATATCTATGCATTTTTTTTAAAGCTTTGGATATTGTTAGAGAAACTGTAACAGAAAATTTCTATTTAAAAAAAATCTTAATGCTGTAGAGTTTTTTTTTTTTTTTTTTTTTCTTCGTCTTCTTTTTTTTTCCCCCCCTTCTTTCCTTCCTTCTCAAGTCACTAGAATTAGTCTTCAAAATTAGGACCAGATGTTAAACTGTTAAGTTTATAGAAAACGGCTCAAAATTAGGTTTTGTAACAAGCCCAATTAAATCTAATCTCTAAATTTCATAAGCATCAAATGAAAAATAAAAAAAAATAAAGCAAAGTTTCAAATATTTTGAATTTAATAAGGGATTTATAAAAATTACCATTTTAACTGTTTAATAAATCAAAAGATTCTTAAATATAACTAAATGTTGTTAATGAGTTAATGGTTTTGTATGTTTTTTAAATTCACTGACATTGAAAGTTCTGGTTAAAAAATAGAACATCAGCTTTTTCAGGTGAAAAGTCAATTTCTTATTAAGTTGTAGATGTTGCAAGATTGGCTATACATCTTCTCACAGAAGACATAGGATAGAGAGAAGCATAAGTATTTTCTTTCAAAGTCTGGAATATATTTCTCGAGTTTCTATAAGTTTTAAATACTTTATGGTTATACTTCTTATCTAATAAGAGTACCTATGTCTAATAGTATTTATAGTGAAAAGGCGATGTCACTATATAAACTTTAAAGGTAATTTGAAAGAGGCGAGGCAGGAAGTCAAAAATCATGAGCAGGACGGAGAGAAGCGCGAAAGAAAACGAGCAGAGAAAGCGCGCTAGCGCAGGGATTAGAGAGTTTATGTGTAAATAGAATGAATTGTTCTGTTTTTACAACCGATGTCATCTTAACAAATAGTACTCATACGTTTAAAAAGTTTTTATGCCAGATAATTCGACCTTCAGCCAATTTTATGGCTAGAGTTGCAACACTAATATTTGTTAAATCTCCTATGTGACACATTCGTGATAAATTTGTTTCGATATTTTATTATTTAGAATTTCCGAAATTGAAAATTTGTTCACATATTTTACATTTCATATTCAATTTTATAAAATTTTCAAGGTAGATAGAATTGGAAGAGTTATACAACTTTAATTTATGGCATTTTCTATACATCATACCATTTGATCTCTGGTAACAGCATACCCAATTTGCATAGTCAACATAATGATGCCCAGAGGTTGAATAAATGGTTTGGTGTATAAAAGAAAGATACCTTACATAAAAGCTGTGTCACTCGTCCAATTCTATCTACTCCGCTGATTTCATAATAGAATGGCAAAGAAAATTAAGAACAAATTTCCAATTTCAGTCAAATTTTAAACTATCTGCCAAATAAAGTGAAAAAAATCTACATTGAAAAATTTTATTTTCTGGAAATTATTAAAATGAAGCATAAACCTAAGCTTTCTATTTATTACACAACTAAATACTGTAGGTCTTTTAGATAAATTGACACTCAAAAAAGCGACCAGATGTCAAAAGGTTAGGTATAGAGAAGGATGTCCTAAATCGAAGTGTTGTAACTCACCATATTATAGCTACTACCGAAATTTCATAAAAATCAAGTGAAAAGTAGAAATATTATAGTAAATTTTCAATTCTAATGGACCTCTAGGTCCACCCTGCTGTGGTGTCACAATATCACTGAGGGCATTAGGTATATCACAGAGACCAACACAATAGTATATAGATAATATCTTGACCCCTTTTTAAACTACACATCACCCGCTTGGAACCCTCAATATCAAGATAATAACCGGTTGCTTTCCCACCACTCCTATCGACCTGACTGAAACAAAAATCCTCCCTATAAAAGCCCAACTTGACATGATAGGTTGTCAATTTTAATAGTAAATCACTCTGGATAGATCATCCCTTGCACTTAAAACACATGAAAATTACACCAGCAAAATATTATTCTGGCATATAATACACCCCCTATGGGTTACCCCCCCCTGATTACCATCATTAAAAACGCATTCACACCTGCGTTATACTCCAAATGAACGAAACTTTCTCACACTGTAACCCAGAGTAACCAAAGGTAATACACTAACTCAGTTAGCGAGTGACTCACTCGGTGATATCTTATTCTAAGCATGAGAGCACAACTCTGTACAACCGCCCACATCTCTCGGGCTACGCTGATAAGCCGGACTACCGCTTCGGTGCAGGCAGCGCAGGCTCAACCTTTCTTTGAGGAATATACATTTCTAGAGTACTTTAATGACCCTTCTCGCCCTACTGTCAAAGGGGTTGTCACAAGTTGCCCTCCCAAACAAACAACTACACACACACTATCTTTTTAATCATCTTTTACATTGCATGGTTCTTTGGGCAAACATCATGGACTCTCTGTATCTGTAGAGACACTTAGGATCCTCTGGAGCTGAATCTATAAATGTTCTGGTGGGGTATTTCAGTCGCCCGCTTTCTCATAGGCGGAGATGTTGATGTCGAAGCAGAGGTATCATGATAAGGGATAACATGTATATTAGGGTGGCCTCACGCCGGGGCTATATAGGGGTAGGTATAAAGTAGTATTTTACTCTCCAATTTATATTGTCATAGAAGGTTGAGAGAGGTCGGTACCTACTATATATATATTTATATATACAGTGAGGGGGTTCGAGCGACTATTATGGCAAGGGGGGGTAGCTATTACGTGCTTACCCTATATGTCTATTTAGGAAGGTCAGCGGCAGACGTACGAATAACTGACTTATGTGAGTGATATCATACTTAGGTAGTTCATTATTTTAACGTTATTATTACACCCCCTACTTTTTACTATATTAGATAGTCTCTATTAATCTTTATTTTTCACGGTCTATACCTGATCAATAATCGCTCTTATTTGGACGTTATCAACTTAGCTGATTTTATAAGTACTATGATAGCTAGAATATATATATATTCTATATTCAATATTTTTTTTTTTCTATTATTTTTATTCTCCTTTTATCCTTTCTGAATTATGTATCAAAATTTATTCTGTCTGGCTTAATCAGGCATAACTGTTTCCATTCTCTCTCTTTGTCTTGTAGTGTGACTTAAGACCTCCCAAAGTCTCCTTCTCCAAGCCTACTTTCAATTTCGTAACACTGTTCAAAAGTATGTCGCGTCTCTTCGTTTTGAAGAGTAAAGAGACTTCGCTCAGTATTAAATATTCTTGCAAAAAACAAAAACAAAAGTTATTTAAGACAATCATAATAGCTGCATTTTCTGATGTGTCAAGCATTTGACATCGCATGAGGGTGGTTTGGTACCATTTCAAATAGGAATTGTTTGAAGGTGAAGCGCGTATTTCAGAGACCACCAGTTCAAACAAATATGTCAAGCGCTTGACAAGGACGTCGGGAGCACGCACTAATATTCTTACAGTAAGTAATAAATAAATTCACATGAGTTGAGTCACTCTTTAAGTAGTTATATTTTGAGACACGGCATAATTGAGAAAAATATTTGTCAGATCTATTTCACTTTCTCTATTATCTGAATATTATTTTTTTTCAAATAATTAATTAATTCTCTTTATTAATCTAATAATATATAATAATAATATATAAATGATATATATATCAATTATATATTAAAATAACTAAAAAAATTCATTTTAAATAATTTCAATAATAATAAAGATAAAATAATAATACTTCATTTAATTATATATATCTCTATATAAGTCACGTACATTTACATTATATCTAATCAACTATGTAATAATCATATAAAAATATCAAATATAGATAATAATAATATATATCAAATAATAAATCATAATATTTAATAATTAATAAAAATAATATTATATAATAATAATAATAATTATAATATAATTAATATATATATAATATATATATAAATATCATTAAATAATAATCTTTAATTTTCACAAATTATAAAGGCCCACATTTGCTTTGTAAACATCTAAATAATTTTTTTGCTTAGCAGATATGTTCCCTTGTAGTTATAGTATTCTTAAAGAAGAATTTAATCCTGTCAGTAGTAATATCTAAAAAACATTTCTTTCTTTGTATTTTTCGCTTCCTGGCGTTTCGTCCTTTCAACTGGGACATTTTTCTGCTGAGTAAAGTCAAAATTTTTTGAATTACAATAAAACAAAATATTCTAAAAAACTTTTGCAAAAAAAAATTTTCTAATTATTATTATTATTTACCTCCTATCCCCAGTTTGGGGGTGAGGTGCATAGCATACACGGGAAACAGAAAGTAGTAGAAGGAATATGACAATGATCAAAAAGAATAAATACCAACTTGCCATCGATACTATAGGCTGAATCTGATGAAATTTCTTCATGTAAAAATTTCCAATCCTCTAGGGTTCATGAGATTAGCGATGACCTCACTGGTGGTATTCTCGTCAATAGTGGAGTTTCTATACCTGTACCGTCCCAGCCCACAACTCATCATCCCTTACATAAAACACCAGTTATTCTACTACAGTAGTGAAGGTTATCAGCAGCGGTTCTCTTCCACTTCGCACAATGCTTAATTTGCTTCCCTCAGGCATTCCTTTACCGACTCAATTCACTTTTTCTCGGTCTCCAGATCGTCGAATTTGAGAGAGAGTTCTCACAACTTATATAATCAAGCTTACACTATTACCGTATTCTATCAGTCCATCTTTCTATATATGCATAAAACCATCTCAATTGTTACCTCGTGTGTCTATCTCTTATTGTTATGCTTTTCCGTAGTTCACAGGCAAATTTCCTCAAACTAATGCGTGTCATTCATTTCTGTAGATCTTATCAATATCTTCTCACACCTAAACGCATACAGATTGTCCATCTGATACACTGCTTGACCTTACGATCTATATCTTCTCTTACTTTCTAGACCCATATGCAGTTTCAGTCTACTAACTATTATTTCACACAAATAATCAACATTTTATCGCCTGTTTGCAAATACCCTAGCTATTCTCAGACTTCGGATCCCCTATATTTCAGCCATCCAGTGGATTATTTAAGATTGCATAGCACACTCTCGTCTCTAGCCATTTATCATACCCTTGTTTGCTACATTCTGAATTTTATATCCGGTCTCTCCTGTATCATGGCCACAACTCATATGTGGTGTTGTGTAGCTGTCTAACATATAGATTGGATTAATCAGACAACTTTGTTTGGCTATGTTCTGCTTCACACCATGTTGTTACGATCTACTACTGAGCTATACTACTGGTCGATATCTCATGTTCGTCTCACTTCTAATCTACTCATATCTCACTGGATTCTTGCTTGAACTCTATAGACTCTGATCGCTTTCGAGAGACTCCCTCCTTTACACCCTGCCAAACCCTCCGAGTTGTGCAGTCATTCTGAAACTACTCAATACACCCAAATCATCAGCTATTAGATTTAATTTTGCATTTAAACTCTTCATTGGGTTTAGACGATAAGTGTGTATTAGGGCATTATATTTTTGAGTGCTTGTTAGGTCATGTTTATCGTATAATATTGCTATAAAATATTACTAAGGTTTTATAAATTCGATTTTAGAGTTTTCTTTTAGATGTTTTTTCTATGTTTTGATATATGGATTGGTGTCTTTTTGTGTAATAAAATCAGCACTGCGTTTAGGATATTTATAATTTCGTTGTTTTTAGGTTGGAATTGAAAAACAGGCATGCATGTAGCCTAGAATAGCATGTTTTTCAAAATCGGTTGTCATGGATATTCATTATCTTCAATTAATTCAAAAATCAAACACTGGGTTACAAGTAGTCTATCGTTTGTAGCAAAGATTTAATATGCTTTAACACTACATCAAATGTTACTACACATATAGGTTTATATTATTAGAATAAGGAACGTTTATCTATTAATAATTCAGCTAAATGATTTGATGAAGGGTTGCAATAATAGTTTTGATCTCAATTCGATCCCTGTAATTACTTCATCAAAGGATTTACAATCAGAACAGTTTGTAATCTCTCTAGATGAGTTTTCACAACTGAATTTTTGTATAGATCAGAGGAGTAGGAGTCATAGCTAAGATATAATCAGCTATCAGCAAGCTTAACGTGTATGCTCTGTTAGTATACCTGTATCCCACTTATTATTAAATTTTTAAACTATTCTTAGGGAATACCTTCTAATTTATAAACTGGCTATTTTTGAGAAGTTCTCTAAATGCTGTTATGATTTCCAGCAAGCTTATCATCCCCTTTGTTTAGGACACTGCTATTGAGAGGACACAAAGTGGCCAGTTCGCTGTATTCTGTTATCTTAATATGTCAACGAGGATGATCCCTAGTCAATTACCTGTTGTTTATGTAGAATGTATAGATTAAAGTCATTGTTTTATTCAAAAATATAATTTCCAATTTAGACAAAAATCAGCAAAATAATAATAACTCCATCTACTTGTAAATATATTTTATTTTGAAATTAATAGGAAGTTTTTCATTTGTTCTCCCAATATATCAGAAGCGGGAAAGGTTATTAGAATGAGTAGATATCAATTGATGATATCAATAGTGTCTCATTAACATACCAATGAGACATTTCCTGTAAATACATGGGAAATATAACATTATAATGAAGCATAGTAAATACATTTAGTTTTTGATTCTTATGATGTTCGTGTTGATGTCCACAGTGACGTGCAGAATATATGCCGAGAGATTATAATATTACTACTCATTTTACATTTCATAACGAGAATAATACTTAAATAATAAATAATAAAATATTCTTAAACATTATAATAAAAACACTCCACACATCAACACATATATAATACTCTTATATATATTCTGTCTTATATTTTATCTATATATATCTATATTATATTATCCTTTATATAAGTATGTTTGGGTGATTTATTTATATTGTTCTTATTTTATAATACTCCTATTTCACGGGAGATAACCACTAATATTACATACCTACCGGTACAGGTTTTTTGATATATATATAGTGCTGAGACTGATAGTGGGAATTGCGGTATTGCTAGTATAGTATACGTTACTTGTTTATATATACTATAATACCTTTATATATAATATATATATACACTCATGGTATGGACTGTTTATCACACCGGCTTATACCATAATAGTCATTTATACTTAGAACGTAGAATAGTAATTTGTGTATATAAATTGTTATTATTATTATATTTATTCTATTTCAGCTTTCTCGCTTCGTTCGTAACTAATTACGTTGCATTAAAATGAGTTATCGTGTAATCATTGGAGTTCATATGATTTAAAGCATATATCACACTGAACTTGTCAAATCTAACCGCTATATTCTCTCTTACAAGCTTCAAAGAAAAAATATGAACTTAACACAACAGCCTATTAATTACATATATATATATTCAAAAGTTTAAAATCTTCTGTAATAATAATAAACTACTTGCCTGAGTTTTTTTGGGTTTAAAGCTAATTAAAAGGGGAGAAAGTACCTAAGATAAAATAATCCCTTTATCAGATGAAACAATACTGTACTAATATACTATATATATATATTCATATATATATAATTTGACTATATATATATATTTGCTTTACATAGCTCTATCTATTTACTATATATATATTTAATATACTTCTAACATTATAGTCTTAATCATATCTTTTTTACTTCTATATTACTATATATAGTATATATATATATCTCATTTATATTTCATTATATAATATATTATTATATATATTATTGATATATCTATATATATCTAATATATATACTATCTCTATATATATATCATTCTTATATAATGATTTTAGTAGTTTTTTCCGCTTTATCTTCACAAGGGATTTGATTATATAATATAATATATATATATACCGGATCATTTACTAATGTCTTTCTTTCTATATGTATAGTAATATTGTTTATATAGTTATTTGGGAATCATGTATTTGTAAGTGTTTTAACTTACATACCTTTATCCTAATTTTATATCATCTTATATCTTACTCTATTCATCTATTATATTATAACCGTCTATTAAAGAAAACTCAATAAATAATTTCCTATACTTTAAATTTAAGTCCCATAGGATTTTATAACTTTTTTTTTTACACTATATAGCATAAAATTTTCTTTTAAAATTAATTTTTTGAAGAGGGAAAATTACAAAATAAAATGTAAATTCATTTTAATTTTATCAATAAGTTCATTAATATCAGAAAATGATTTTACTTTTCAATAAGATTTCTCAATGTTACTTTTCTTTAAATTCAGGTGCGTCAATGGTCTTACATACTGAAAAGGTTTACAATAAACATTTACCAAACTTTTTCAATGACTCATACTCCTAACATTCATTGTACTTTACAAGCAGAACAAACCAACTGTGATGCCCAAAAATGGTAGTAGCATTGTAATATAGCTAAATGATAGAGTAGGCATTATTAATAGAGACCCACCTATTCTATCCTCAGTTCAGTCAGTACTGAATAGACAATAGTCCTGTAAGCTTTAAAGAATGTAAGTTCTTTGCTCTCTTTCTCTAGAAAATGCCGAAGTTCAAATCTCAGTCGTTACGCTACCTCTTGCTATATGGGACACATAAAATTGTCATCAGGTAGAGATACATTTTTCTCTGTTCTTTGTATAATATTTGCGCAGTGTTATAACGCGCATATGTGAGATTAGATACTAACATACTGGAATACCTTTTGCGCGTTTTCCACAATCACCATAATTAACTTATAGCCATACGCGAGCATGGTCTTAGTGTTCATGTGACTATGCAACTATCTGTTAGTTAGCACATGCAAAAAGTCAAACTTTTTTGCACAGTATGTCTTCTCTACGATAAGCGAGGGTTCCTTATGGTGTTGAGCGCAATTATCTGAGAGAGAGAGTGTCTTGACTTATGCTGTCCTAGCATATAGGTAGGTCTTAGCTTCTTAGTCTATAATGCGCGTTTGTCCTATTCGTGCTTTCTATCGTCAACTAGCCTAAGGTATTTCTTCTGTCCGGCTATGACGCATTTTATATAGTAGAGTGTTCCTTTATGTCCTTCTAGACATACATGTAGAGTACCCCTTATGCTCTATGTATGAGAACTGTCTCGAACTCTTCTAGGCATAGAGAGACGCGTTTTCCTTAGTTCTTCTAGCTGTAAGGACGATCATCCTTATGTCTTTCATAGCAAATTATAGCCGAGAGATATCCTTGAATGCTCGCTTCTGCTTCATAAGGATGTGGTTCCTTATCGCTGCACTCTAGAGCATGAGAAGAGGTAGGCGTTGCTCTGTATATTTCGCTCATAGCATAAGGAATGTTCATTTAAGACTTCTACATAGAGGAGATAAATTAAACTTTATGCTTGTTATTTAGCTAAGAGCGTTTCACATGAATATTCTTATGCCTTACTACGCTATATAGGTAAGTGCTTATGTCGATTAAGAACCCTACTAGGTAAGGGTTCCTTAATGCTCATTCTAGCATACAAGATGGTAAACGTTATCTGCTAGACATAAGAAGTAATATATGTCCATTAGAAGTGCTAATAGCATATAAGGAGAGTCCTTAATTGACTTCGTACAGCATAAGGTAATAGGTTCTTATCTGCGCTAAGATTATGAAATAAGTAGATGATCCAAATTGCTAATACTATGGCAATAGATGAATGTTCACTTTTATGCTTATCAGCTCATAGGGAAGTTACCTTACTAGCATTATAGGATAGGAGAGGTTTCCATATAATTCATATGCATAGAAGATGGTTTTGCTTATCTTCTTAAGTCATAGTTAGGAGTAGGTATTATCGACTATCTACGCATAATGGAGAGTTCAATAATGTTCTATTCAATTACAGAGAAAGGTATTTCTCACTATTATCCATCCTTTCTATAATATGAGGGTAGTTTCTGTATGACTATGTCTAAGTCTAATTATCACGAGGTTTCATATGTTAATTAGACATGCATAAGGGAGGTTCTCTATATGTATATGAAACCGATGAATCGGAAGGGTTTCGTATCTCAAACTCATTTGGGTGAGAAGATAGAGTTTCCCTACCTCCCGGGCCGGGCCTGGCCCCGCCATGTGCCGAACATGCACCTCAATGGCCCCAGGCGCCACGTAATAAAGATAATATTCTCACGTGTGAAAGTATACCGGAGGAGCATTTATTTCGTATCTGGAGCATGGATGTAAGCGCCAACATTAGTTGAACTTGTGTATGTCGGTCAAATTTTATTTGAGCACACTTAATATAATATGACGCCCGTGTTACATAAATCAAACAAAGTAAGGAAAGAGAGTCACAAGACACTTTGAAATTTGCATTACGAGCTATCACCATAAGATCTCTGTAAGTGGCATCACATGAATTCTGCATAATCCAAAATAAGTTATAAAATATTGTAAAAGAAATCAAAAAACTCGAAAAGACTTAATATACAATATAATATATAAAAACAGTTTATTATTATGATTGCTTAACTTTTCAATAAATATCCATATAGAGTTGATTGTTTTGTTGGTGACTAGACTTTATCTGGTTTGGAATTCGTGCCTAAAATTAAAGATTCGTTAGTTGAGGGCCTACAAATATAAAATATATGAAATTTTTTGCCGAGTTGATTATTAAAACATATACCATATTGCAAGTGAACGAATATTAATTAGTAATGTGATTAAATCATACTTATTATAATTAGAAAAGATGGTAGTTGCTAATTGAGAATCATGTTAGTAGGCTTCTTGAATATACATTTATACTTATTGACATTATTTTATAATCTATGTCATGAATTTCATATGGCAAGAAAGACGGGTCCTCCGGATACCCTTTGTTTCTCGAACGGCCTAAGAGTTTGTTCGTCGGTAATTTCCAAATATAAATGTTTTTAGCACTCCATATTAGCATAAAGCTTAGATATAATATAGATTATATATCGCAGTACATTTTATTTATAGTATAGGTAAGTGATTTATGCTATTGATTAGGATGAAATATCTACTCGAACTGGATCAGTTGTGTAAAAGTATACTTATGTCCGTACCTATAAACATTTATTATCATATAGAAAAATTGATGTTTCGATTTTGATATAGATTATATTAATTGCTTGTAGTTTTTAGTTCAATATCCAAATACGAGTTGTCTGAATTGAGTTTTATTGTTATTTAGTATTTTTTTAATTTATTTTTCTCATATCTTATTTGTTTATGTTACTTTACAGAGGGTTGATTGAGTATGGGTGTATCTATTTTATTTATCTATAGTAGGTGATTTAACTAAAAATTATTATAGGTAGTGTAGACTATGTATAGATATATTAGTTTGCATGGGGTTTTTGTAAAGAGTTAACACGTAGAGGCAAGCCTTGCTAGATGAAGTTATGCTTTTTTTAAGGGTGGGTTTATTTGAACTTTACTCTTTGGGTCACTAATGATGTTTTTCTTATTTTCTAACTCATTAATGTTAAAAATTGTTAGCCACACTAAAAATCTTTATAAAGTAAAAAAAGTATCTTGTCTGTTGAAAAGGACCTCTCTTTCTTGAGTACTGTATTGTGTTAGTATAGAAGTTTTTTTAGACGATATGTGTGTACCTAATCTTAATCCGTCGACTAATTTTTGTCGAGGTATTTGTGTTTGTGATGAATTCGAAGTCGCGCGAGAACGCCTTTTCCTTGAAGTTATAGTCCTTCAGGTCACAGGTGCTGGGAGGATTTTTTCTGAGCTCGCTTAGATTCTGAGTAGAGATCTAGTCTCTACTATGATATCTTCGTAGTATTTTTGACAGTTGGGCTCTCGCTTATTTTTCCTTGACATGAGGTTATGTGAATCAAGGAAGCGTTTAAATAATTTATTTGATTGTTTTTCAGATCACTTTGCGAATTATATATGCGTACCGTTTAGCTACTTTGTAGCTGACTTATTGCGTTGTTTTTTTTTTGTTATCTTTTATGTACAGATGTAGTCAAAAATACATATGAGGACAGAATGTTCTATTCAAGGGAGTGGGTATACGCATAGCGCTCAGAAAGTTTACACACTAAATTAACTTACGCAGATTATACACAGACGCAGCTTTAAAGTGGGGGAGATAAATTCAGTAGGAACTACAGAAGATTAGGAAAGAATTCCAAGAAGCACATAGTTAGGCCGAAAGAAGGTTAAAGCACGCAGTCGAAAATAGCCTGGATTTACCTTACATCAACAACAAATACTCCATGTGCATGCACGCAGCACCCTCAAGTTCATCGACGAGGCGACGTAAAGGTTGAGAGTGTATCAGCGTAGTGATATCGATCTCCCTCGAGTCACCTGCCGCTGCGTACTCTATAGAAAAAGAGAATTTAAAGCACTCAACATCGTCTCCGCAAAGAATAGAGGGTGATAGGAACTTGGATAAGTATTACATCATGTACATCAGTATTACTTAAATGCCTCTTTGGGCTCTTTTTCGACTCGACTACTTATTCCCCACAAAGACGGGTGAAACAGAGCCCCCAGATTTGAGAACAGTACTTCATACCTAAAGCGTAATGAGGCCTATTGTATATCATGCTTGTAGTAGCACACATTGAGAAATGAGGAAAAAAAAGTCTCGCTAGTCTAAACTAGAACTCTCAGTTTTCTTAGGGTCGCGCCTACCGAACGTTGTGTCATGTGAGTTTCAAGACATTTTTTGTTTCATATTTAATGGCTCAAAAGGGTATGTTCATTCACATATAGGGTTGCGAGTACAGGAACCGGTTGATGCGACGTAGCTAGTAAAACCTCGCGTCTCCGTAAATTAGTTTGATAGTATCGGCAAGTCTCGTTAGAGAGGTATGATTCGTTGCTATGAAGTTTAGTTTCATCATTAAAGGATTTACGAGGTTTTCTTATAAAGGTTGAGATCGTACACTCCCTACGTGAATCTCCGATTATCTATCAGATCAGCGAAATAGAAGTGGGATAATAGAATTAAGATCGTAGAGGCAAATTCTTGAAGCTGTTAAAAGGCGTGCATAGAATGAAAGGAGTTGAAGAATGAAGGGTCGATGTCATCGGCATATGAGTGAATCGAGTTAGATGTGCAGGTGAGAAGATCATTATGAAAAGTAGGAATAAGGGGATAAGACAGAACCCTGAGAACCACTATTTAAGAAAAGGAGAAGAAGTCGCCCCATCTACAACAGCCGATATTGAGCGATTTGAAAGAAAACTAGACATAGTAAGCAAAGAGAAGGAGGAAACCCACAGGAGGGATTGGAGAGCAAGTGACGCGTGCCATACGCCGGTTCAAATCTAGATTTTTGTGTATTAGTGATAAAAGAAGCTCTATCTCCCTTAACTTACAAGGAACTATTACTTCCACACGTTAGTTCTAAGTAGCAGGAAATTTACCATATAATCGATACAGCTGAGTATAGGCACGTTTATTATTCGCAGGTTAAGATTTGAGCGCCGAAAGCGTCGTGAGATCCTTAGATCCTCAACGGTGAAAGACAGTGAACTGAAAGATTTCTCGGCAGATCAATGGACTCTAAGAAATAGAGCTTTGAGAAGATTTTCAAGATCTAATTAGAATTACTTAAGTACGAGCTATAGGTGCGTCTTAGTTAGAAGATTCAAGATGCGGCGCTTCATTTTGTTTGCGGAAGTAAATGGGGTTGACAGTGCGTGTTTCCAACTCCGAAGTGGATAGTTTGTAGTATTGTAGTAAATTAGGAGAACAGTTGGAATCTGAGGGTCGGGGATAGCACGTGAAGCTACACTCCTTCAATTATATGGTTCTGCGAGAAATGCATGACGGGCAACCCGCCTTCCCGAGAGGCGTTAGAGTTCAGGAGCGCAATGCATGGTCCTATGAGTAATACAGGCAAAGGATAGGACACTTGAGAGGAAAAGGAGGAGGAGAGGAATGTGAATCTAGATTATCGTTCCGAGTGGTAATGAGTTAAGGAAAAATATGGAGCCGAGACCTATGAGCGTGCTTTCTTTTGGGAGATTTGTGTTTGTAGTATGTATTTAGTCTGACATTACCACATTATACATTACATGACGCGAATCTAGTCAGATCGTGTATCGTAAAGTACTCGATTTTGTATCATAGAAGTTGTTAGAGAATGTTTTTGGGCAAGAGCTCAGAAAGATTTGTCAGTAGGAACCCCAAGGAGGTTATAGCGCACTTTCGTTTGATGATAGCCGCTTTGCTCGTCGAAGTAATATCCCTGCAAACGATTTCTCTAGCCAGAATGAAAATTTAGCAAGAGTGGATATAGGAAGAACGATGAATTTTTCTTCCACTCCGATATCTCCTCTGTCTTCTATGCCGTGAAATGTGTCACAGATGGACAAGCACGTGATTCGCATAACTCATGGGTATTTATGAGGAATGAGAAAGATTTAAGTCGAATAGTAAGGAGATGAACCTGCTCATCTACTCATCCATACGTTCAACAGCGGGCCCACCGTCTGTTATCGCGTCAGTAAGTGAAGCGTTCTACCTTAAATACAGACGACAAAGGCCAGACTCATATCCATATTACTATGTTTAGCGTAGAGCGATCTGCATTAGGTCCCCCACTAACTCGGTCCGAATCAAAGGGTTCCAGCAAAAAGGATCCCAGCGAGTAACGGGGGTGCTATGGCTGGATGGGCGTTGGAGCGTAGTAATAGATATACGTATTAATCCAATTGAGGAAGAATATTGATTAGGTTCTGGTCACGATTACCCCGCCCCGATAGGCCAGCGTAAGGCCTGGCTTTGTATTTTAAGAGAAGAAGGACTTAGTGGTGAAACATCGGTCAAGTGTGTTCAATCGATTGGTTCAAGGTGGAGCGAATGTGTGTGGGTTCTTTATAGTTGCTCTTGTCCACGCACATTTCGTTGAGAAATTTTTTTATTGTCTCGAAGATCTCTTCTTTTTGTCTTTCTTTTTTTTTTTTTCTCTCACTAAATCTTCGAGTGGCAAGACTTTTTCAGCTGTTTATGTGACTGTTATAAATGCAAGGATTCCATGATTTTGCAAGGGTTCGTGGTGATTGATATCTCTGATCATCTTTATATTGTTGAAAAATTGATAGAGTGGCCTGTGTTACGCTATGACTTGTTTAAAGCTGAATTTATGTGCTGTCCTTTGTGCAGGTCATCTGTAATGTTAATTTTTTCTTCTTTGCAATTATGTTTCACCTATATGGTTTATTGCAGCTATTGAGGGATGCTGATATGATACAGCTTTGAGGGGAAGATTTTCTTTTCGATTTTGGGGTTTGAGAATGTTTTTTGGTAATTATTTGTTTGAACTGAATATAATGGTAATTGAGGAATTGGTAAAAGGATGTGTTGCTATTAAAGAAGAGAGGTGCTATAGTAACCTCCGAACGACTATCCTCCTTCTTTTTTGGCTTTGTTCAAATAAGTAACATATGGCTTTTGTTGAATATAATACCTTTCCAGGGATAGTAAAGTTTTGAAAGTAGTGTTTATTTTAGTTTTCTTGTGCTACGGAATGAGGGGAGGCCATGATACGAAAGGCACAGAGGAAATAAGATGACAGATCTAATGAGCTGTTTAAGATATCTAAACGGCAGGCCAATCTCTCATTACAACATCAACTTCTTTCATTGTTAATGGCAAATATTACATGAACAAACTTTACGGCCTGAGTATGCGGATCAGTCCCACTGGCTGTCCCATATCAGTAAAAACCATATATATGGACTAACAGAAATTTATCATATTTTACCCCGACTTTATTAACAATGTTTATTATGGATTAGATATGTACATGACATTTGTCTCCCTCCCTCAAATCAACACCAACCTAATGATGTCTTAAAATAAAAAACGAAGAACTTATTATAACTCTAATTCATCCTTCGAGTTCAGTAAAACGATCGAGAAATGCCTTTCACAAAGCAACCGTTATCAGCCTTCCTGCGATATCCTTAAATCACTATGGATATAACATAACTTTGCACATTTAATTATATAGAAACCGAACATTGGCACCAAAGACTATATACCGATTTGGAGCATCTATCATTCCGCCAATAGAAAGTACAACATGATTTCAGGCTGGCTGTTCTTGTTCGTCACTCATCTATTTTCTTTCTTTCTGTTCTCTCGTCTTTCGTATATGCTCTCCCCCCTCCCCTCTTCTAGCACAAGAACTAAATACATGTAATTTAATTACTTCACAAATACTTTACTATGCCTGAGTTTTTTTCATCAACATGAAAAAGCATTTTTAACCATACAAGCAAAAAAGAGGTACTTATAGCACCGGGTTTCCCCCGGAAAATAGCATATAGAGGCTGAGAACAGATTCCTTTTACCAGTTCTCAATTTTACCATATACGTTGAACAAACAAATATTATCCGAAAAATATTGAGCTAAAATAAATAAATAAAAACCTTAAGCTAAAAAAAAAAAACATTCTCACCCCCGAAACGGAAAGAAAATCTCCTCATAACTGATATATATACATCCGCTGCAATACTGTGGCAAATAAAAGTTATAGGTGAAACCATAGATTTGGCAAAGAAGAAAAAATTAACGATCAGATGACTGCACAAGACACAAAATTCACTTTAACAAAAGACAAGGTCATGAGGGAAACAGAAGGGCACTGCTATCAATTTCAAAACAATATAAAGATGTATCAGAAATATCAATCAGCAACGAACATTTGCAAAATCATGGAATCCTTTTTGGCATTTATAATTATCTAGTAACAAACTTATAGCATCCCAGTGAGTTAAGATAGGATCTTTTTAGTGCAAATGAAAATATTCTGAAAACAATTCAAGAATATTTCAAAAACAACATCCATGAAGAAAATGGCAGACCAACTGAAACACACTGAACTTGAACTGAAAGATCAAGAAAGAAATCCAGACCCTTAGCCTGAAGAGGTCTCGCGTGTCGAGACGAAAATTAGCTTTCCTTTTTTAAAATTTATTTCAATTAAAAAAAAAAAAAAAGTGTCTTTATACAATGTTTTATTTGTGTACATTTAGTAATAAAATGGAGTGACAGTAAAGCATAATACAGTAAAAGATCCAGGGCTTCTCTCGCTAAAGTGAATATTATCATCGTGACAAAGTAGTCTTAAATATATATAATAGTATATATAATTATATATATTATTATTAAATATATATATAGTAATAATAATATGATATGTATAAGTAATTATATTTATATATAATATATAATAATATATGATATATATATATAGATATATACTAAGTATAATATCATATATATATATATAAATATAGATATATATATAATATATATATATATATATTATAGATGACGGTATGCGTCATATCTGACAATAGCACAGCGTTCGCAGTTTGTAAAAATCAATTGTATGTTTGTTGTCCCGCACCTTAAAAAATTTAATTTCGAAATATTTATTTAATTGAATAAAATTTAAATGTATCCTTTTTTATATTTAAATTATAATTGAATTTATTTTAATTTTCACCTAAGTTTAAGACTTTCAGTGTTGTTGACTTGGCATTTCTTAATTTTAGGCTAACCCCGCCCGGCCCTCCGGCCAAAATTCCCCTGCCCCGGTCGTCCCTGTAGTGGAGAAAGCCACAATCCACAGGTGGCTAGAATCTCCATGATAATTTTGAGCCAAAGCAAGGCTTGCTATCAAGCTTCTAAAAATAATCTTTGCACTCAAATCCACTTAATTAAGAAATACATATAATACAAATTTCCCTGCCTAAGACCCTACTGCAGTAGGTAATGGAATCCCCAAATTCATGGGATAGTGGTTCGGCGGCAACTAGCTAACTATTTATCTTCAAATATACACCACAATATTGTACTAATGAATCATCAGATTTTAATAATGTATATTTAACCCCTCATAAATAAAGATAGACTTACGAAAGCCTTGCCTGATCATAACACAAAAGTTAGAAACACAGTAGTAAGTAGATAAGCATGCATTTATTCATTACTTTAAATAAGCTATTAATCTTTATAGAAGTTTGCATTTTTCTGATCATTACTTTCACTTTAAAAGCTCATGCTACACAAGAATAATAATCAAAAAACTAGATGCTATTTCAACATTAATCTGCAAGCATAAAATAAAAAATCTTGTTTTTTATAACTATGCATATATTATTTATAACATTTTATAACTATGCACGCTACTAGTAAAAATCATTTCATTTATGTGGTCTTCTATGGAATTAAATACCTAAAGAACTTTTTATTAGAGAAAATAAGCTTACTGCTAATTTAGAATTAAATTTTTTGATAAGCATAAAGTAAGAAATATACCATTCAAGTACCAACTCATAAGATAGGCTATTTTAAATTAATGAACGTATACCATGTACCTGATCTATCTAATTATAGAGAATAAATAATTAATTATTGAATATATCAGTATCAGTAATATGTTTCTTCTTATATATTTATTATTATTATCAGTATATATCATACTATATATATATATACAACTGAGTATGAAATAAAACAGTGTATAGAAACTCACCATACGACTCGGCGGATGATATCTGTAGCATACTTAATCTAAAGAAGGACTCCTAACTTTAAGTAGTATCATTCTATATTATACTGTATATATATTAATATATTTTATTGACTTATTTAAGCATATATAATATTAAATATATATAATTATATAATAAACTTAGAAAGATATATAATGATATATATATTTTATTATTAATAATTTTATATAAGTATATATAATAATAATATATGTAATTTATTTAGTTTATAATATATACTATATATTATTATATTATTTATTTGTTAAAAAATAATTATTTACACATATGTGTTATTATAAATAGCCTATATATAAATATATACTTATTTAATTACATATATAATATTTATATATATATATATAGTATATATATATTAATAAATAATATATATATTAATATTATAATATTACTATAATTATTTATATATTAAATATTATAGTATATAATTATATAGTACTTATATATTATAATACAAAAGGAAAGATTGTATTGACCTAATTTTTTCTGAAGTATGGACGTTTTTATGGGCTGAATATATTATATATATAATATATAATAATATATAATAATTATATATTAATTATAAATATATAATATAAGTATTTAATATAATATTAATGATTATATATATATATTAATATATATATATTCAGTAATATGAGTTACGTCATTATCGTTTTTGTCAATTAGTAAACTTGCATATTGTCTAAGTATACCCAAATATACCCTTATAATTTATATATATATTATATATATAATGTAATAATCTATGAAAATATTGAATATATATAATATATATAATAATTAAATTATTATATTAATATATATATTAATATATAATATATATTAGATTAATAATAATATATATATTAATATTTATATAATAATATATATATATAATATTTAATAATATATATAAAATATATATTTATATATAATGTAATATTATATATATATTAATATATAAATATATATATTATTAATATATATTAATTTTATTTTTTATTTATATATATGAATATTAAAGAAATCATATATATAATATCTAATAGTCTTTCATGAAAAGAAAAATATAATTATTATATAGTTATATATTAAAAATATAATATAATATATTAATATATATAATATATATATAATATAAATTAATTAATATATAATAATATATATATTTGTATAGTAATAATTATATAATTAATATAAATGGAAGGTGGGAAAATTATATATGAGTAGGTAAAAAAGATAAGAATTTACCATATATAATCTAATAAAATATATTCAAAGTGATATATTAGGAAAGAAGTATATACATCACTAAGTAAAACCATCATATATCACCAAAAAATATATATACATATGATATGTATCATCTTTATAGTCCATATTAGAATAAGAAAACAGTAATGAGCCAAGTAGCTGTACCCAGTGATCTTCATATATATCTATATATTACATAAATTCCGCTACGTTAAAATAAAAAATATAGAAACCATTTATGAAAGTTGACGTAAAAACAAATTTATACAGTATATATATACAGGATAATATAAATCTCAGTTGAATAAGCAATCTAGTATCAACGGATACTTGATATACGTTATATACACAAGATTATGACGAATACTACTATAACTATACTTATATATATATAGTAGACCAGTAGATAGACAGTTATATGATGATGAGATGCAATACAAGTCGTAGTGTTTAGCATAGCTAGTAATTATTGTTTATAGTACTATACCCTTAGTCTTACTGTCATAATATATAATATATATATATATACTATATGAGATATACAAGTCTATTATCATATATGATATATATGATATATATATATAATATAATATAATATATAGTAAAAGACCCGGCGAACATTGCGAGAACCTCACACTCGCGTGATACACGCATATTTCTAGGCCCCATATTTATATATATATATATATATATATATATATATATATATATATAGTATATATTATATATATATAAATAATATATATATATATATTAATATATATATCATACTATATATATATATAATATATAATATATAATAATATATAATATATATATAATATTATATTAAAATAATTATTTAACATTGTGTTAAGTGCCATATGCTCTTATATATGAATATTATATATAATATACTTCTAGAGGAAGTATTAAGTGCAAAATATCAGTATATATAATATATAAATATCTAGTAGATTCTATGTACGTCCCTCAATAATATATATATAACTCAAAAAAATAATTACATTTATTTAAAAAATAATAAATACAATTATATATTATTCAATACCCTACCATTACAAACATATTATATATTTATCGAATGTAGTCAGTATGAGGCTCAATAAACCTCAGCTACCCATAATACTATAACCCTACTAATATACTATATATACTATTATATATCCGTCTCGAAAATAAGGTAAATACAAGGGTTTGAAAGCTGGCACTTGGTCAATTAATCGCAAAATTTCCGTAAGTAAGAGATTTTCTTTTTCCCTTTTCTAATATCTATATTTGGTATTATTATTTTTCTATACCCGCTATTACAATAAGATTGATACATGTATTATTATTATTGATTATTTATATTATTATTTTTATTATTATTATCTATATTATTATTATTATTATTATTCAATATTAGGAATTCATTATATTATATTATTTGGATATTATTTTCCAAGTAATTTTTTAAATTTTTCGTTTTCCAAATATGAAATAAAACCTTACAATGAAATATTATATTATATTATTATATATTATTATTATATTATTATATATTAATTTATTATTATAATTATTATATTATTATTATTAATTAAAGGCGACACGGGTTTAAATAGGCCCCTGACCGTGTTTCAAGGTCATTAATATTTTGTTTTCGATTGGATGTTAAATCTATTAGCTTAAGTTATTGAACAAGCATTTTGCCAGTGGAAAGTTTTTTTTTTTTTTTTTTTTTTTTTTTTTTTTTTTTTTTAGCCATTTATATTTTTTTTACAGAATGAACAATAAAATAAATTTAATTTAAAACAAAAAAATGTTTGATGTATGTAAAATTTAAATAATTATTATTATATTATTATTTTATAATTATTATTATTATTATTATCTTTTTATTTTGGATTATTTTGTTTTATTCTTAATTATTTTATTATTAATTATTAATTGATATATTATTATTATTATTATTATTAATTTTTCAGTGCACAAATTTTGCATTAATATTATTATGAAAAAAACAATACAAAAAAAATTTTTATTTTTCATTGAATGAAATTTTACCTTGAAAAATGAAAGTTAATAAAAGTAATTAACTTTTTTATTTACTATTGCCAAATTCATATTTAATTTTAATTAGAAAAGAAAAAAAAAAAGATGTAAATTAAATTAAATATATAAAATATAAAATATAGATATACCTGCCTCATGGTCATGGTACGATAAAGGTAATATAAACCTCCCAACCACTCAAACGACTAGGGGGGGGGGGGTACGAGGGACAAAATGATCTGTCAGCATACACTTTCCTGAAAGATGAATATGTTATTATATTAATCGGTGATTTATCCATATCACTAAATTTTATTATTTACAGTTAATGTTATATATATATATATATATATATATATTGAATTATATATAATAATAAAATAATAGTATATAAAATAAAGATATAGTATTGTTTGGTATATATATATTATATATATATATATATATATATATATATATATATAGTATATATACTATATATATATATATATATATATAATATAATATATATATATAATGATTTCAAAACAAATTTGTTTTTGAAAAATTACTAAACTTTCGACGTTTTTCCTGCAGTTTTAGGGCATTTTTTTGCCCCCATTTTGGGAATTTTAGGTTGATTAGTAGCGCTGGAGTTGATAGCTATGAATAAGGTTATATTGGCTTGGTTGGGTTAGGTTAGGTTAAGTCTGGTTCGACTAGGTTAGCAGTAAAATGCCAAAAAAAGTCTAATCTAAAATTTTTATATTGAAAGGCATGGGAGCACACTGACCCATAATATACAAAGAAAATCTTAAACCATTCTTTAACAAGATACGCTGTGATCATTACACCGTAAAGTTCATATATTTATAATAATATATTATACATATATATATATATATATTAGTATAATATATATATATATATCATAATATATATATATATAATACTATATATATATATATATATAATAATATATAGTGATACCATGTTGTTTATAACATTGGTTTTAAAGTAGCTAAATGTGAAATAATAGGCCAAATTTCATATTCACAAGAATAACCTTTATTAATTAATCAATGGTCCAAATTAATCTATACTAGTATACGACACTAAAGACGATTTCACCGAATTATCATGAAACTTGTATGAAACGTTTGAAATGATCCGAAAGAAAGAAAAAGTTAAAAAACAAAAGTTTAAAAAATGAGCTTGAAAAGTTATGAAGATCTTTATTTAATATTTAAAGTTATTTGCTGATAGATGATGTTTAAAAAAAAAATACTTATAGGCTTATAGACATGGTACTGAAGCTTTATTTTATTTTCCCAGCACTCCGCGGAATTGGGGGGTACGGTGAGCGAAGCCCCACTTAGAAAAACATTCGAGTGCCATGCGCTCATTTCACTTAAAATTAATTTAAATGCTTATTTTAATGAAACCTATATACTTATTAAAAAAAGACCAAAAAAATTTGTTTAACAAACGTCATATTAATATATATATATATATATATATATATATATATTTAAATTAAAATAATTTATAATATTAAAAAATATTTTATATATAATTATATATAAATGATATATATTATATATATATATAGTATATATAATATTATATATATATAAATAATATATAATATATATATAAAATTATATTATATATAGTGAAACTAAAGACGTTACCCGCATCATACATCTCGAAAACTAAGATAGGTTACAAGAAAAATGAATAACATATATGGAAATCAGCGTAATGAAATTTGTTGGAAAAATGAAAAAAAAAATTTTTATTTTTTAAACAAATTTTTTTTTTATATCTCCAAAACTACGATAGATACAAAAAACTAATAACAAATTTAGATATGAGTATGAATTTTAATGAAAAAAAAATAATTTGTTTTTTTTACTAAATTGTAAAATGGTATTAAAACTGCAAGATGCAAAGAGTCGGGGTCCTCTTCGCCTCCTGTCCCACCCGCGCTCGAGCCCCCTAAAAAAATCCATTTTCTAATTCAATAAATGTTATTATTATAAAAAAAAAAATTTTTCCTTTTTTTCCATACAAATTTCACACGCTGATTCATATATGTTATTAGTTTTCTTGTACCTATTGTAGTTTTGAAGATATAAAAAAAAAGTTAAAATAAAATTAATTTTTTTTTTTCAATTTTACATACAAATTTCATACGCTGATCCCATATATGTTATCAGTTTTTCTTGTAACCTATCTAGTTTTCGAGATATCATGCGGTAACTTCTTTAGTTTGGCCCAATATATATATATATATATATACTATATATATATATATATATATTACTATATATATATATATATATATATAAATATATATTATATATATAATATATAATAGTATATAATATATATATAATATCTATATTATATATAATATATATATATATATAAGTAGGGGGGAAAAACCCCCCTAAAAAAAAATATTGGTCGTGAGTAGAGAGAAGGGGGAAAAAAAAAGGGAAAAAGGAAAGGAAGATATGAATTACCTTACACAATATATACTATATATATATATATACTACTATATACTGAGGCGCCGTTATGGGGGGGGCAGGGTAGGGCATGGCCCCCCCCCTAGTTTGAAATCTCAATGAGAAATTTCACAATTAATTTTTAAGAATCACACGGGCTTAAACGATATATATGTATATATATATAATTATATTTATATATATATATAATATATATATATATATATATATATATATATATATATATATATATATATATATATAATATATATATATATATAATATTATATATATAGAAAGCTTTTTATCTTGAGGTACTTTGTGGCTGGAAATGTAGGGGAGGGCCATGCCTACCCTGGACAGACTTGTAACGCCGCTCATGTATACCTCCATCCATGCATTCGTTGTTGCCCAATCAGAGAATCGTAAGACGTTTGAAAATAAAGTCTGAAATTGTAGTATTTTTTTAAACCAGGCAATTAAATGACTTTAAGATGCAATAAACAGCTTTTTTTATTGCTCGCTACATCTTAAAATAGAATTATAGTGAGATATTGAGGACTGTTAATGGGAAAAAAATTTGCAAAAATAAGCCCTGGGAAGAGAGGTAACTGCTTTTGTGCTTGAGAAGCAGCCGAAAGAAGTAGGGGAGGTGGTTAAAAATATTATTATTATTATTATCTGACAAAGTAATACTGAAAAATAATGGATAAGCTTATAATTAAAAGGCCTAGGATTGATAAAGTTATTCACTTGTGATTGAACAAACTACGAACCCATTTAGTGCTGGTTCTAGTAATGTTGATGAAAATTCAAGTGGTATTGAAGCCAATCTTGTTATTGATATTAAATTTAGTAGTGTTGCTACTTGAGATATAGCGTACCAAGAAGAAAATGTCCTGGATATTGAAAATTACATAATTGGAATCAATATTAAAGGTTAAATTTTGACTTATTAACAAAACCGTACAAACAACCAATTATGTACAATTTTAAAGATGCTAAAGAGCAAAAAACGCCTTTCCTTTATGAATAGCTAGATCTGCACAATTCTTGGCTAGCGTATTCTAAAATATTGAAAGGATCGTTTGTAAGTTTGTGTGGCTTATTTAGACACATCAAAAGAGACATATTTGGCTCCTTTATTGTAAAACCATTTAGAAAATATAAAGACATGCATTCATTAGAGGTAGCACTGCAGATACCGTCAATTTTTCCGATTTGCTCAAATTCAGAGTAAAAGCTGGAGATGTTGTTTTTGTGAAACATTTGAAATCAAGCGGAGTAAAAGCTAAATACACATCACATATGATTCAGAATGAACTTATATTTATTTGTGGAAAGTTGATATGTAATTAAATTTTGAATGAAGTAAAGAATTGTAAATATTTCCTCTCCCTTTACAGACCGAGGCAGCATGACATAAATCCGGAACAGAACAAGGCTATAGATTGGTGTTGCTTCGTTTGAATAAGGATCTCAATGTACGTGAAGAATTTCTAGGCTTTACTCCTCTTAAAAAACTTAAAGCTGAAGATATAGCCAGAGCTATATTGTCTATATTCACGAGAATGATTTACCAATTTAAATATGAGTGAGCTTGTTGGACTTGGTTTGATGGGTGTTCCAACATGACTGGCAAAGAAAATGGAGTTCAGAAGTTAATAAGAGATCAGTACCCTAAAGCCAAATTTTTTTCATTGTTGTTCCTATTCGTTTCAATTTAATAATTAATGACCTAAATACTGTTCCAGAATTTCGAAACACTATTGGAATACGTAAAAATAATTTATAAAATTTTTCCATGAAAATGATTCGCAAGAAATTTGGCGCTATATAACTAATTGTTTATGCGAAACACGTTGGTCGCCAATAACACATCAAACTAGGATATTTTTTAAGAAAACATTTTAGCCAAATATAAATTATCATAAAAAAACCTCTCTCAATCTGATCCAGATGTAACGCAAAGCCACACGAACTGCAGCAAGGTTCGCTTTCATCAGCAGCAGGAAGTCTGCATTTTGCTCATCTGTTTAATAATCATGACGAAATAAAGTTCATATTGAGCCTATAGGAAATATTCATCAAACTACAGTAATAATTTTGATGAGGTTCATTGTCACATGTAGAAAAAATTTTAATATATTTTAAAAACTGAATGGAAATGAAAACAATGCAGTCTCTTTTTTAAAGGAATTTTTTTAAAAAAATCTAAGATTTTTGCCAAGATTTTTTCATTTCCAAGTGCATTATCCAAATGAATTCAGCCTCAGGACATCAAAAAGTTATGCTGAGGATTGCTTCAGAGTTGCACTTATACTTTATTTTGATTCTCTCATTTCATCTCTGAGTTTCAAATTTTCGGAACACAGTATAACATCGAACTTTCCTTGCATTTGCACCCAGTTAGAACAAGAAATTAAACCAAATCCGAATATTTAAAAAAAATTGAAACTCATTATAACTGAGTAAATAATATTGACAACCTAATCGGTGAAACAGAATCTTTTGTTTAATTTCTGGAATAATTCAGATCTAGGCGAAACAAAGATGGAAATGAGCTAACAGCACATTAACTACAGAAATTCATTGTACATTTTTTCCCCAACAGTTTCCATAAGCTATCAAAATACTTTCCACACTTCCATCACTACTTGTGCAATGAAAGGGTCGGTTTAGTACCTTACGACATGTTAAACGTGGCTAAGGTCAACTTTTTCCAACGAAAGATTAAATGGGCTATGTTAACTAGGCATTCGCGGGGGAAACGTTTCACGTCAAAAACATCACTTGATAGAAGATATTATAACTGATTTTAAGAAAGAAAAAAAGAAATATTAAATTCTTATTTTCATGCTAAAAAGAAAACACTCTAATAATATAAGACTTCTTACTAGTTATACTCATTTTGAAATAAAACTGTTCGTAAATTTGAAATAATTTTATAAATATTGGGCTGTGTGAATATCATTTTTTATTATTCCAACCTTTGAAAATACTTTTAA
>JABUQX010085793.1:47500-55000 GCA_015478945.1 Trachelipus rathkii
TTATAATTATTAACTATTATAAATTGACATTCTATTATATATTTCAATTATTTTTATATTTTATTTTATTCAGTATGAGTATTTTTATTATGCATATAATTTTTTTTTTATCTACAAGAATAATTGCGTGGCGTAAAAACTCAGGGAGTGTGCTATTATCATATGTATCATTAACAGATCGATAACTTTCATTTAGCAAAATTGTTTATAGAAAAGAAAAATTGAAGGCACTTAATTAGGGTGTATACTCACATTGTGGGAATGACAAAAAAAAAATAGTAAAAAATATTTAGTAAGTGTAAGGTAACATATACAAATTGGTACAAATCAAACAATGATATAAATAAGAACGAATGGGCCTGAGTTGTGTGAGTGTCGTCGAGTGGTATCTGTAATATCCTTTTAAGTCGATTCACCTTAAGAAAAAGAGAAAAAGGAATCAGAAAAGAGACGAGGTAGATAGATAATGAAGAAATGTGAGAATTGAGATATGAGTACGAACGATTAAAAACAAGGTATAGTATAAAATCTGCAGATGAGATATGGTAAATAGAAGAATCGACGAATAAACTAATTAGATTTAGAGAAAGCCGAGACATATTCTCGATTTTCTGTCTAAGTGCACTCTGCACCGGAGAGAGAATCCTCCATCTTTTTCGAATGTGGGAAACCTTTCGATATACGTTTTACATTCTCTTTTATTTCAATACAACACAAAGAACAGGAGTATAACAACAACTAGCAATCTAACCACCTTGACCCTATAAACTCAACCACCACAAATCTACCGCGACGGAACGATTCGAAATCTACCTACCATCACACACAAACACTACACTATGACACACATCGCACATCACAGACATGAGATCACTAATACATTTGACGTAGTGGAAACACATCATCAGACAGCTCTCACGACACTTTCCAGACACGCAACAGCACCCAACAGGCACGTCAATACAACACAACAGAACACTACACAACAACTATCAAATAGTCAATTCCATTGTATAATGCAAAATATAACAGCAACTAATGTTATCTGCACTTAGGCTTGATTATAACATATCATTCACCTATAAATATAAAGAGAACGTTATACGGTATTTAAACAATATGCAAAAGATAATTCTCTCAAGAGTACATTAATTATCATTCACTCACTAGTTCTTTAAACTGAGATTTTGCACTCTCAGGTACATTCTCCAACATTATCTCACATCACTGTTAACATAACCTTTCCAAATTGTAGTATATAATCCTTATGTAAAAGTCATATGTAGAGTTTCTACCTGGGCGCAATAACGATATACGGAGAATAAGAGAGACCTGAATTCCAAAATATGGAATAATATAAATGAGTTCTCTATTTAAATGAGATCCTTGAGTTAATATGAGCGAAAAGATAGAAAAATATTAAACAACGATGTGCTGAAATTAATTATAATAAAATAAATAAGAATAAAATATATATGATATCCAATGATAACTAGAATAAATGTAGCCAAGATAAAGAACTAAATCACATGACGTATCACGTATGAATAGTTCTAGTGACTCTTTTATATGTAAACCTTACGAATGTAGTCTCCCTGCTTTTACTACTAGAGTTACTCAACTTTAAATATTTACGTAGGTAGGAGGTAAAATATTAATCGATAGGTAATTAAAATATATATTTATCTAATATTTACTATATATATATATTTTATTAATCAGTTTATATTGTCTCCACTTTGAAGAATGCGATCGATATATCTTTATATTTTGTGAAAACAAAAAATATCGATACAAGATAGTACGTGAAATATCATAATAATAATATATCTTAATATCAACTATTATTAATTTATATAGATAGTTTTTGTTAAAATATTTATAATATGTTTTATTCATATATTTAAAATGTCTTTCTATTGCTCCTGTGTCATATAGTTCTAGTATTAATTAGTGAATCATTACCTAATAGATTAAATAGTCATCGCTAATTATATGCCTTTTCATGTGGATGACTATTTAATAATTATATTAGTACGTGAATCATACTATATTATAATATATGTGCCCAATATTTTTATTTATAGATTACATTTTAAATACAAATGGATATAAGTAGTTATATATCTTTTATAATTATAATTATAATATTATATAATATATCCTAGCTATTCTTACTAATAGTGATTTATCTTTATTATACTATTATGTTTGTATCAACCAATAATATATAAGATGATCCTATATATCTATATTATTGATATCCATTTTTTGTAGATATATATATATAATAAGACATTCTATCTCAATACTTAATTAATACCGTAAAAATCTCTTACCCTGGCTAACTTCTAATTTAAAATTAAGAATTTTGGAGAACAAAATATTCTGACAGAATTAGCAGGAAAAAAATGAAAAGAAAAGAAGAACAGAAAGAAGATTGGATTTGTGATGAAAAGAAAAAAGAAGAAATAGATGAAAAAGAAGATTAAGTTAAAAGAAGTGAAAAATAAAAATGAAAAAAACGAAGAAAAAAAAGAAGAAAAAATAAAAAAATAAAAAATAAAAGAAAAGCATAAGAAAATAAAAATGAAAAGGAAAATGAATGAAAAAGAAAAAAGATGAAAGAACAAGAAGAACAACGAACAGAACACAACAAAACGATGAGAACAAGAACAAGAATAACAAAAAACATAGAAAAAAAACAAAAACGTAGTCCTAGCTGAAAATTCAAAGCTATCCGTGAATCTTCACCAAGGTTATACAGTACAATAATTAAATGATTGACTGCATTCATTACCTACCCAGCTACCTATCTATTAAATTACTTATCATGCCTTAAAAAAGGGTTGGGCTCATGAATAATAATAACAATAATACTAACTAAAAAAATCATAACGCCAAAAAAAAAAAATTATATTCAACCACAAGATTACTTCAATTTTATGAGTGATTTGACCTTAAAATGGGTAGAGGCAGAATATATTACAGTTTTTACCTCCAAATAATAATAATAATAATAATAATAATAATAATAATAATAATAATAATAATAATAATAATAATAATAATAATAATAATAATAATAAAAATAAAGAAGAAAAAGAAAAAGAAAAGAAGAAAAAGAAAAAGAAAAGAGAAAAAGAAAAAAAAGAAAAAAAAAAAGAAAAAGAAAAAAAAAAAGAAAAAGAAAAAGAAAAAGAAAAAGAAAAAAAAAAGAAAAGAGAAAAAAGAAAAGAAAAAAAAGAAAGAAGAAGAAAAAGAAGAAGAAAAAGAAAAAGAAAAAGAAAAAGAAAAAGAAAAAGAAAAAGAAAAAGAAAAAGAAAAAGAAAAAGAAAAAGAAAGAAGAAGAAGAAGAAGAAGAAGAAGAAGAAGAAGAAGAAGAAGAAGAAGAAGAAGAAGAAGAAGAAATAAATAAATAAATAAGCCATTCAACAAACAAGAATTCTTTCTTATAGAATCAAAGTCGTTTTGTTCCAGTAATTCCCCCGGGTCTGTATTTAAAAATTTTATAAAAATTAAATTTATTTTATTATTTATTTATTTATTTATTTACATTTTTTAAAATTTATTTTAAATTTCTTTTTTATTCTCCATTCATTTTATTTCAATTTCTTTTTTTTTAATGTTATCAAATCATCGATGACCAATTTTTTTTTATCAATTTGTCTAAGAGAAACTAAATATTAAATCAATTTAAATATTTAAAACTATTGAATATGTACATTTTTTAATTGAATATTTATTTACTTTTTTTAAAATATTTTAAATTTATTGTCGTTTTTTATAGATTACGACTTGGCAATTATATAGGTCCGTAATATATATATAGTTATATAATATAAAGAGAACACAAAAATTTTGATTTAAAATATTATATATGTAGATATATAGCTAATAATATATATATACATAATATAATATTATATATATATATATAAGTTTATTTGTATATCTAGATATATATATATCCTTTATTATATATATATATATATATAATATATATATATATATTAAATATAATAAAAATAATAATATTAATAATTATGTTTTTATATTATTATTATATTATATTATTATTATTAGTATTATATATTATTACTATTTATTATTAATTATATTATTATTATATTATTAAATACATGTAAACATGGGTTTCCATAATGAATGCCTTCTAGCAATCTGAGGTGGAAAGAGACCACCCACATGCCATAGAACCTTCACCTTCTCCCCCATTAAGTGGAACCCCCAGTTATAGTCCCGATCAGTCCAACATAGAGCGACTGCAATCGACAGACAACCATACAAAAACACCAATGATCAAAGTATTTCCGTGTTGTACAAGCTGACTATAAAAAAGTCAATCTTGCAAATGAAGCATCCTGGAAACGATTCGCAATCAGGCAATGACATATATTCAATACACTTTTTTCAAACTTCTCTAGATTTCCTTGTTAAAATAAACAAATTAAACAAATACACGTAAATTTTAACTCGCCCATCTAGTTCAAAACAACAACAATAAACCATCATTGAAAAGATCCTTAATATATATCTGTTTATGAAGAATTTAAAATCTAGCTAATATATCTTCAAGTTAACATCGATATTACAAACTTAAATACAACTATTTCGGATTTTACGGCGGTTTGTGCACTTTTAGCCATATATGATATATCATAAGTAATATATATATATATATACTTATTATATATATATTATATATATAATATAATATATATATAAATATATATAATATATCTAAGTATATATATATATATTATATATTATATATATATATATATATAATATAATAATTTATTATATATATATATATATATATATTAATATATATTATAATAAAATATATATATATATATACTATATATATATAGGTATATATATTATATATATTATATAATATATATATATATATATATATATATAATATATTATATAATTATATAATATATATATAGTATATATATATATATTATATATATATAATATATACTATATAATATAATTTCTATATATATATATATATATATATAGATATATATATAATATATATATTATATATATATATGATATATATAATATTATATATCTTCTCCAAAATCGCTTTGATATACACAACCTCCCATATCCAGGAAATCACAATCTCGCCTCCCATTGTTGATAATTTCACGCAGTATATTCTTATATAAAACCCCCCCTTCCCGAAAAAAATTTTTACCCCAATTTCCCTTCCCGCCTTTTTTTTTCCCCTAAAAAAATTTTCCCCTTAAATTTAAAATATTTTTTAACGTTCCCCCCCCCACCCCCCTACTAATTTCCTCATCCCCAAAATACTACCTATTTCTTCTTACACATCAAACCCATTATATCATTCAATATCACGTCTTCATCTCTTGGGATTCGCATGGCAGATTTTCGAAGTGGTTCCCTCTATATTTCTCCTCACCCCATCCATTTCATGAGTCCGCGAAAGTACGCATCCCTATTCCAATATTCTGTGAGGAAATTCCCCTTACTCTCTTTCTTAACCTTTTTGAACTTCCTTCAGAAGAGCTCCTATTCCATTGTCAAAGTCCTCATTAATGCCTCCTTTCCAAATTGTTCAATTTACCTCCTTTTTTCCTCCTACGTATGCACTTTTAAGTATTCCTTTTTTCCTCCTAATATATAATTCTAGAACACCTTTCTTTTAAATCTCACACTGGGTTTTTTAAATATATTCAACCCACACCTCTTTTTAAACTTTTAAACGCTCTGTGCATCACCATTTCACTCCACTACTCACATTCTTACTATATATATAATATTATATATATATATATAGTATATTATATATATATACTATATATACTATATAATACTATATATATATTAATATATATATTATGTATATATAATATTACTATATATATATATATATATATATTATAATAAAATATATATAATATATATTATATATATATATATTATCCATATATATATATTAATATAAATAATTAAATATATGCATAATTTAACCCTCAAATGTAATTAAAAATAAACTTATTCTCTTCAGGCCCCCTTAATATAATATATAATTAATTATATATATAAATATATATATATATATATATAATATAATATATATATTTAAATAATCTCTCGTACCAATCCCATAATAGATAGATAAAAAATAAATATGAATGAATAAAATTATTTAATATTAATATAAATAATGTTTATTTATATTTAAGATTAATACTGTTAAATAGCTGATTTTGTACATATATATATATTGCTTTATAATATATATATATATTCAAAAAAATAATTTATTATAAAATATATTATATAATTAAAATATTAAATTAAAATATAAATAATTATAAAATATATAATTAAATTTTAATAATTATAATGATATATATAAAATAATAAAATATATATATAATATATAAACTGGATAACTTGATCCTAATAATAAAACAAAGTATGATTATAACCGATATAATATATCATATAGATAAAAAGCGAAAGTAATCGAATTTTTTATTTTTAATAAAAATTTTTCTTTTAATTTTATTTTTTATTAAAAATATTATTTTTTATATTTTTATATTATATTTATTTGACTATTAATATTTTAAAAATGGTAACAGACTTAGAACAATAAAAAAAGATAATTATTATTTTTTTTTAACTAAAATGGCTCAGAAAAATAATATAAAATCGCAAAGATGGAAGAGGTCAGGGTCTCTCGGCCTCAGCGGAAGACGACGGGGGGCTCGTCCTTCTCTGTCCCACCGTCGATGTGCGATTCCTCTAATAGATAATAAGAGATAGAAACTCCAGGACCACGAATCTCAAACAGTATAATATGTACTACCTATGAATTATATATGATTTAGGAGAGATGCCTTTTATTGCACTCCTGGTAATTCTATCTTCGACAATCGTAACTTACTAAACCTAATTGGACCTATTACCGCTAATGACACAACTGAGCTATGTAAGCGCATATACCACTTAAGCGTTTCGTCGATATATTCTCGAGAGATCTTAACCATACAACTTATATCCATATACCTAAATATACTTTATCGGAAAGAGTGACGATCAGGGCACATCACTATGTATAAATGTCTCATATATAGTATATACTAATTATTAATTTATATATATATCATTATATTTATATATATATAATATTATATATATTATATATATATAATAACTATATATATATATGAATAATAGATTATATATATATATATAATATTATATGGATAGTAATAATATTATAATAATCAATAATAACTAATAAAAAAATATATAAAATAATAATATACATATATATAAGTATATATTATATATTATTGATATAAAAAAATTAAATATTAAAAATAATAAATAAATACAAATAATAATTAAATTAAGATATTATTTAGCTACATTGTGTTAGGTTCAGGTCTAATGTACAGATAATATATAAATATATTT
>JABUQX010085794.1:0-2500 GCA_015478945.1 Trachelipus rathkii
GTAGACTCAGATTTACTGTGTATACTTAGCAAAACTTATAATATCCTAAACGTAATGGGTCCTAAACTGCACTTTAACCTAAAAAAAATATATATTATACATTTCTTAAGATTTCTTTTTTGGCAACATTGCTTGGGTAGTTTATAGAAAAATCGATTAAGGTTAAAAAAAATCGATGCTTTTGCATTACCCTAATCTCAACATTATCTTGTCTAGTTTTCTACTTCAGGATCGTTCCATATCAGCGCTTGCGATGGAGTGACCCCTTCTTCCTATCCTGTTAACTGTGGCGCTCCGCAAAGTTCTGTTTTATCTTCAACTTAATGATCAACTTATTCATTAATGATCTCAGCTGCTAATCTAACTCTGTTCATATATTATATATATATATATTATATATATATATATATAATATATATATATATATATAAGTATATATATTAGCTATATTATATAATTATATTATAATATAATATATATATATATTATAATATATATATATATAATATAGTAGTAAAGGTATATACTATACTAAAAGCAATAATTTTCAGTAGAAAATTAAAATTTATGTTCATATTTTTGCCAAGATTGGCGTAAGCAAAATTTTGACATAAGTGCGAACAAAATTGTATAAAGGGTTCCCCTTGCCGTATTGAGCATTCTCTTCACTTCTCTCCCATCTTCTCTCCCACTCTCATCTCATATTCAATAGGACTCACTACCAACTTGCTTGCTCCAAAGAAGAAAGAAATCCGAATTACAAGAAAATCCAACTTCCAAGCAAGGGAGGTAAAACTTCTGGAAAAGTTCGCAATTGCAGAATCGACTCATCTCAATTTTCAAAACATTTCAGAAAAGAAGAAATTCGGCAAGGGCAGGTAAATCGTCAGGAAAAGTCTTGAAACTCCTCAGATAAAACTTTAGAAGAAAAAAGTATAGATAATATCAGTAAAGGGAGACTGTTGTTATTTATATTTTATTGATTAAATCTCCTTTATTTGATTTTTAAATCATCATCCAATTCCCAAGAGGACTATACCAAAGAAGAATCAACTCTACATCAAAGAACTTATTTTAATGGCCCATATATATATATTTATATATATATACTTATGATATATATATATATATATATATAATATAATATATAATATATATATATATATATATATATATATATATATAAATATATATAGTATATATATATATATTATAATATAATATGTATAATATATATATATATATATATCTAATATGGTTAAAAAAAAACTTTTTATTTAAAAAAAAAAATTGCATTTAACATAAATAAAAAACATTTTTTTTTTGTTTTTTTTAATAACCTATAAAATGCAATATCATTATATCATTTATATCATTTACATTTAATGTATTAAGTTTTTGAGCCAAAATAATACATTAAGCATTGCAAAAACAACCATTAGCTAAAAATTAAAAAAAAAAAGATTTTTTTTTTTTTCTCTGCAAAAAATATTTTCTAAATTATTCTCAAAAATATACTTATATATATTAGTATATATAATATATATATATAGTATATACTAATATATATAATATAATATATATATAATATATATATATATATATATTATACTATATATATTATATATATATATATATATAAATATATATGTAATAATCACTGTGTTTTTAAAAATTACTTTAGGTGATACTTACCAACAACAAAAAGGTGTTCACAAATGTCAAGAGCCTACCGAGTGTATCAATCTACTCTGACGATTGGTCGTAGGTATATTGAGATGGAGAGAAAGAGATAAGCCAAGAAAGATTATAAGAGATAGATACCAAATAGAAAAGTTGAAGGACGGGGAAGTAAAACAGAGATTTGATGAAACCTTGAAGGAGGGGAGGAGACGGGTGGAAGACACTGGAGAGATGAAAACGAAAAGTGGAAAATTTTTACAGAGAACATGGGAATAGTGGCACAGGATGTGCTGGGTGTGAAGAAGGTTGGTAGAAGAAAAAGAAAAGAACCGCATGGTGGAATGAAGAAGTAAAAACTGCCATATCCAATAAAAAAAGAAATATAGATTTTGGATGAAGAGAAGAAATGAAGAAGATAGACTAATATACGTAGAGGCCAGGAAAAATGCTGAAAATATAAAGAAACGCTCTATGAAACAATCCTGGGAAAGAATTAGGACAGAGCTGGAGGAGGACAAGAAAGGTACAAGGAAATTAATATACGGATTGTCGAAAGGTGTGCGAACAAAGATAGATCCGGAAACGTTCGTAATAATGAATAAGGCTGGAGATATACTGACAGAGGGAGGGGAAGGTGCGGGGATGTGGGAGAGGAGGTTGAGAGAAGAGGAATGGAGGAGGAGGTCGAGAGAGAGCAAGAGGAGGAAATAACATTGGAAGAGGTGAAAGAGGCAGTAAAGATAATAAAGGAAGAGAAAGCCAAGGTACGAACGAATTAAGTGCCGAGTTCTATAAGACAGGAGAAGAAGTGTTAAAA
>JABUQX010085794.1:7500-10000 GCA_015478945.1 Trachelipus rathkii
TATATATATATATATAATAGTATATATTATATATAATATATATATAATATATATATAAATATATATATATTTATATATATAATAATAATATATATTTATAATATATATATATATAATATATATATATATATATATATATATATTATATATAATGATATGCCAGCCCTCTAGAAGAGCCAACAATCCATATCCTCAAAAACTACTACAGCTACCTGGAAAAAGGAATCATTGCTGGAATCACTGCAAAATTTTTACCGAAGGAAACTGAGTAAAAAAAAAAAAAAAAAAAAAAAAAAAAAAAAAAAAATCATATGCATCTCTGAAAAACTACAAAAGCTACAGTGAAATGAAATACATTTTTTGGAATCCTTGTTAAATTTTGGTTCGGAAAATGTAAAAAAAAAAAATTAAAACCAAAAAATTTAAACATAAAATATTGGCTACTTTTTTTTTGGCGGGTGTGGACAATAGTAATATATATATTAATTTGTAAAGGTATACAACGTGCAAATTAGGGCTCGAGCTACGGGGAACACAGGGGGGCACGTTTTCCATACCCCGTAGGGGAGGGGCGGAGGAACCCCCGCGACCAAGAAGCCCAAATACAAAAAGAGCGGGTTCGGAGACCTCTCCCGGAGGGGGGGATAGTCCTTACCCGAGTTCCCGGAAGGCGAAGACCCGGACTCTGCATCTATCGCGTATACCCTGGGTAATTCTTTTAGTTAAAAAAAAAAAAAAAGCAAATTTAATAGAAAGTCTATATTTAACGAATAACCAATAAAAGGTCTCTAAAATAGCCCTCTAATAATAATACTATAATTAATTAACAATAAATTTTTTTTTATTTTTTTATTTTTTTACTTTTCTATCAAAATTTTTACGAGGATTCCAAAAATGTATTTCTTTTGCTGTAGCTATTGTAGTTTGTGAGATACAGTATATATATATTTTTTTTTTTTTTTTTTTTTTTTTTTTTTTTTTTGTCATTTTCCGCACTAAAATTGAACCAGCATTTCAGCAATGTTTTCCTTTTCCTGGTAGCTGTTGTAGTTTTCGAGATATGGATGGTGGCTCTTCTAGAGGCTGACCTATATATATAGTCTATATTAATATATATATATATATATATATAAATATTATATATATATAGTATTATATTAATATAATATATATATATATATGATATATATACATATTAGTATATATATATATATATATATATATTATATATACTAGATTACGTTGTTAATTATTTGAAGTGCCTCCCATGGTTTTCGGTTCACGGGCCGCTACTTGATATATTAAATTATATAATATTAGTATATATATATAGTATTATATATATATATATTTATATATATATATATATATATATTAGATATAAATATAATTAATAATATTTTATATAATATATATAATATATATATAAATATATATATATATATTATAATATATATCATATATATATATATATATATATATATAGTATATAGTGATATATATATATATATATACTATACTATATATATATATATATATATATATATACGTAGATATAAACTACTTGAACGTAGTTGTAAATATTTATGTTTTAGCGGGCGCTACTCTGGACTATAGATATATAGTATGATATATCATATATATATAATATATATAATATAATAATATAGTATAATATATATATATTTATATTATATATATTAATAATATATTTATATTAAAATTATATTATTATATATATATTTTATTTTATAATATATATATGAATATATATATATAATATATAGTATATGCTTATATTATATATATATATAATTATATAGATAATATTTCATATATCATATATTATCATTAATTACCATATAATTAATATAGAGAATGTACATAGATATATAAGTGTATATATATATATAATAAGTAATATATACTATATAATATATATATATATAGTTATATATATTAGTATACTATATATATATATATATATATATATATATAAATATATATATATATATATATATATATGGCTGATATGGCTGCTATTGTAGGTAGCCACTATTTATTCTTTAAATTTATCCATAATGGTGTTTTTTTTTTCAGAATTCTATTCTATTCCAATTTTTTTTGTATTTGCATCAATGATCTATCTGTTTTTATGTCTCCTTTCCATTCTTGGGCTGATAACTCCGCCACTTATTATTACTCCATCCAATTTGAAAGACTACTCATTCAACAGAAAATAAGCAACAGACCTCTGATCTTTCTCGTACTTATTATAGTTGTGTTATAGAAAAAATGATAGTTTTTAATGCCTCAATAACTCAGCTTCTTCATCTATCTACATGACAAAATCCTCCACACAACTACAATATCTTCTTTGAATATACAACTCTAGCTTATATCTGTTCTTAATATTCTTGATATTTTTTTCTCATGATCTTTCTTAGAAGGATCACATTATGTTCTTTCTATCAACTTTCTAGAAAATTGGGTGTTCGAA
>JABUQX010085794.1:20000-32687 GCA_015478945.1 Trachelipus rathkii
AGCCTCTTATCGAGTATACACCGATGCTATCGGCCTTCAGTTAGAATCAGTACTAGCAAATACTCATTATTCCTAATGAGTTTATTGAGATTAAATAGTCCTTAAGGTACTCATATATATCCCTATCGCCTATTATGTTAATCTTACCTCTAATGACCTTCTTATCATAATAGCTTCCTCTTTATTACATGTACCTAATGAATGACTAAGAGCTCAATCTTCACAAACTTAACACTCAAACTAAGTCTGCCGCTGCATGTTTACATAGCTTCATCAGTTGAATTGGTTGATTATAATAGCACAATATTGCTATTACTCAGTGAGTAGCCGGCACATTTAAAGTGCAATGCTGCTCTCTTCGAGGGCGTGTCTCTATAACATTTGCTGCAAACCCTTATGCTTTGCAGAAACTCTGTATCTCGTAATCAGCTCTGAATATAGTACATGGAATTTTCTCTGACTCTTCAGAGCGCTGATCCGATCAAATTCTATCACTTATCCTCTCTTGATGTAAAGTGCATTTCTTGTGCCAGATTTCCTCACTCTTCATAACCGTTTCTCCTCACAGTATATGTAACTCATCCCTAAATATTACTTTTCGTCTACGACATTAACTATCCCATACAAACCCCACTATCACTCATGTTTATATCCTCTTCTTCTATCATATCAGAGTGATCAGCTTTCTAAATGCGCCTCGATCAACTCCTCATATCATCTCTCGTCAGTCCACAACCACCCCATCACCTACGCTCATTATTTCCTATATAGAAGTCTATCCCTTACCCCCTACTCTTGTTTAATTTTTCAGAGTACGTGCCTCTTCAGAGTAACTTTCTACTACTAAACAGACGCTTGTAAGCGGGTCTGTCACCATTACATCGACAGCTGGCCCCCTCTTCCAACTGTGTTCATACTTCTTACTTTTTTCTCTTGTGCTGGTAAGTTTCAGACCTTTTCTCTTTCCGCTCTATATATTTCCATACACCTGGTCTTTTCGAAACTCATCATTGAACTTTAAAACTAGTGATGGTACGATATGAATTTTTGGCCGATCGTTACTGTGAATAGCATCGGATTGTACGCTCTAAGAAGGCAAGGCACTCAAGTCTTTTGCTCGATGACCGAGACGATGGCCGACGATGAGATGACGATGACGATTAATTGAAAACACAACATATTTTCCAAAATTTCCTCTTCTCTCTCCTGCCTTCAGCTTCCATCCCTCTCCTCCGGATGCAGCTCGACTCTCTCAGTGCTCAGTCTCAGCTCTCTCGCTGTCGATTACTCATATATATATACTATATCCGATTTGGGGGGTAGGTGAGTAGCTACCTATACTGTGATATACGTGAGGTGATTTATATCTAATATATATATTATATAACATAGTCCAACTATTGAATATACTATAAGGAGTTTAGGTATACTCAGCTTGTTATCTTATTTTGAAGGGATTAAATTTATACTTATATTTATTATTATCTCACTTACTAATTATCTATATACAAGTATTATGCAAGGAGTGTAGACAGGACGCTCGTCAGGGGTTCATACCTCCCGAAATTATTTTGAGCGAGTCACAAATTTTTGATTCCTGACAGGTCTTCATAAAATAACTCAATAATATTAAATAAAAATAATAATAAATAATAGATATATGACATTATTAATAATAATAATATATGGAATGAAGTAATAGATAATAATGGAAGTTAATTAATAATCAATAATATAATAATAATAATAATAAAAATAATTAATGAATAATAATTATAATAAAATAATAAATAATAATTAATAAATACAATAAGAATAATAAGTAATAATAATATAATAATTACATAATTAAATAATATAATCACACTGACAGAGATAATCACGTTAAGTATCATGAAAATGAAAAAGTATTTTTAATGGAAATGTAGGAGACTATGTTTTCTCTGTGCCCGTAAACGATTTCTTAGGACGTGGCTGTTTCTCTTCAGACATGTGATGGGTCATAAATATTGGTAGAGACTAGCAGGCATTAAAATGTAAACGTTTTCATAGTTTGCAGATGAAGCAAATGGGCTACCTCACATAAGGATTAATGATGGATTGATACTTAAATTTTGGAGAAGATAACGGAAGAAGAAGCTGTAATTCGTTGATGGGAATGAGCCAGTTAATTTTCTTCTATTAGTACTGAGAATTTTTTTTTATTCTCATTCAATGTTCCCTCTTCATAAGAACTAAAATATTACTGCTATTCCGCTCAGCACATTCCATGGTTCGATCGTGCTTATTCTCTGGGCCATTCAGGCTAGAGACAGTGCTCTATCGAGTGTGTCAAACAACATCTCGAGTCACAGCTCGTCTCTCTTGTAGTTATAGTTCCAACAGTTCCGCACTGTCTATCGCTTATGTATCTTATTTACAGCTCTATCAAATCGATGCTCAGGGATGCTACATATCGTACGACAGCATATCTGTGCCACTTCCATCAAAGGAAAAGTGCGCTAACCTCCTTGGTTCTCCTCTGACAAACAAAAACATCTCTACAACTTCTGTAAATCTGCCTTTCTCTTATCGATCTGGATCAATGTGTGTTGCTAATTCCTCCAGACTTGAAAAAGGCTAATCTCTTCGGCCCTCGCTCAACTATATTCTCTATGTCTCAATTCTAGCACTTTCCTCCCTCAGTGTTGGAAGCTCTCATATGTCCAACCTATTCCGAAATAAAGGAGCCGCTCTGATCCTGTTCCTAACTATCGCCGCTGTAGCTCTCACTTGTCTTGCTATCTAAGATCTTTGAAACCCTTCTCAACTCACTCTTAGATCATCTTGGAAACTCACCCGATCGGCCAGTACGGCTTCTCGTTGCACGAGTCCGTATGGCGATATACATTCCATCAAACGAATTTATGGTTTTCGCATCTTAGGAACTACGGGGAGACCTTTGCGTGGTGCGCTTGACATATTCAAAGCATTTGGACCGAGTATGGCAAGCGTCGCTGCTTCTCAGCTTCCCTACTTTGGGTGCCCTCCTTCTCTTTGCCTTACTTATATCTAGCTTTCTTTCAAATCGCTCAATATCGGCTGTTGTTGATGTGGCGACTTCTCCTTCTTTTCTGTCAATAGTGGTGTTCCTCAGGGTTTGTATTATCTCCTCACTTCTATTCCACTTTTCATTATGATATTCTCACCTGCCTCTCTAACTCTATCCACATCGTATTACACGATGACTCGACCCTCATTCTTTAACTCATATCAATTCTAAACTCCCACTTTTACTTCTGGAATTGCCTCTTCATCTTATCTTTCCGATTTTATTCTCGCTGATGGATAGAAATAACTTTGTGAAATTCAATTCTTTAAAAACCCAACTTTTACAAATCTTCTCCAAATACCTTCTAACTTTCCTGTCACTTTCGACGGTTCTGTCGCTCTCCTGTTGACAATGAATAAACATCCTCATGGCCTTGAACATGAACAAGAAAAATGTCTTGGAAACCTCACATCACAGAGGTTGCTAGGGCGGCCTCAACAGAACTGGAAGTTCTGTTTAGAGTGTGAGACTTTCCTCCTTTCTCTGTTGCCCCCTAAACAAAGGTCTCCTCCCCCCATGTATGGGGTACTGCTCTCATTTCTGGGGGGGGGGGGGCTCTGTTTCACCCGGCTTTTGCGACCAGGGTCGAAGTCAACGCAAAAAGGTCTCTATAAACTGTTCGCGTACTTTCCAGTTCAGCTTGACGCCTCGATCTTTCGAGGCGTGATGTTGGTGCTTTATCTCTATCCTATAGGTACCGAGCGGCAAGTGCTGAAGGGAACTTATCACTCCGAATAACGCACCACTCTTTACACGCTTCGTAGCACAATAGGTGCTGTTTCTGCGCGCGCACGATTATTGTGTTGACATTGGTAATCCAGGCTAGTTTGCTGTGGTGCTTTCTTCTTCCCACCACCTCTGTTTTGTGGAATTCTCTTCCATCTTCTGAATTCCTACTGAATTTAATCCCTCACTTTAAAGCCTGCGTCCGTGCTCATATGGGTAATTTGCGCTAGAGGGTGAACTTTTTTGAAGAGTACACACCCTTCTTGAATAGGGCTCTGCCGTGAGTGGTGGTGACAACTTAAAAAAAAAAATATCCTTGAATGGGCGATATGTTGGCAAATGAACTGATCTCTATTCCCGCCCATCCAAACATATTCAGATTATCCCAGAAATCGTACTCTTTTCACATTACCTCTCAGATGATTCATATGTCGCAACCACACAAATTTGACCTTTTCAAACTTAAATTTAACCTTTAGACTTCTAGTACTGACACACACAAAATCTACTCATGCTCCTAACACAATCACTCATCAGATTGCAAATCCTTCTATCCCCTCTCGTTCCTTTCCCACAGCAACACAAACATATTTCACACCACAGTGTCTGAACATCATTTAAGTTATCAAGCGCTTCACCGATTTCCTATTCATCTTTGTTTCAGTCACGAGCGATGCAGATCAGAGGATTCTGCCGCTTTGCTAAATACATGTACATCTCATGCAATCTCTCTCATCTCGTCTGCAGACATTTATTCTCTGACTTTCATATACAGATACGATTCATGACATTTTCGCCGAAAAAGGATTAGAAGGGGGCTTACTCGCGATCACCGACTTCTCCGAGCATGCATTAGATTCCTGGCACCAGATAAGTGGTATAGGCAGCCCAACCTAACACCCACTGCCGCTTTAGTCGCCTTCTACGACACGCAGGACATACGAAGTGGGCAATTCTTTCTCCTACACACAGGGATATAAGGGATAGGGGATGTCTGTAAGATGTTGTCTACAAGAGGGGTGTGGATAATAGGAGTGTAATTATGATAATTTGTCTGGAGGATGAGTGTGCATATGAACGCATAACAGAAGAGGCGAACCATTAGGCACTGGAATGTCAAACATACCATAAGCAAAATGGATATATATATTATATATACTATAAATATATATATACTATATATATATAATATATATATATATTATATATATATATATATATATATATATTATATATATATATATATATATTATAATATATATTTATTATATATATATATAATATATTCGTATATATATATTAAAATTATATAATTATTATTATTATTTTTATTATTATTATTATTATTATTATTATTATTATTATTATTATTATTATTATTATTATTATTATTATTATTATTATTATTATTATTTTTTATTATTATTATTATTATTATTATTATTATTATTATTGAGTTTTAATATTATTCAAAATTCTTAATATTTGTTCAATTAATCGGCAAAATAATCGGCGAAATTTGGCCGATGACGATGCGATGACGATGTATAAAAAATAAATGCTCGATTTTTTTGCCGATGACGATGACGATGACGATTAATCGTCCCATCACTACTTTTAACACATTCAATCACGCATTTTTTAAAACCCTTTTAACGCTTGCATCACCCTTTCATTCCACCATTCACAAATGACGTTCTTACTTCCCAAAGTAGTATACCCACATACCTCTCTTACAATACTTGCAAAAGCTTCCTCATTTACGTTTATATTTGTTCAGTTTCATCCTGTTCACTATCAACCAACTTTCTTATTTCAAGTACACTCAATATAACTTTTTCCTTACAATATTATATATATTATATAATATAATATAATATTATATTCTTTTTTTTATATATAAACAACATATATTTTTTTTTATTTATATATATATATATATATATAATATATATATATATATATATATAGTATATATATATGTATATATTCTCATATACGTGTAATATATATATATAGTATATATATATATATAAATATATATATATATATATTATATATTATATATATAGTATATATTTATAATACTGTTATATATATATATATATATATATAATATATATACTATATAAATATATATATATATATATATATATATATATATTAATATATATATGATATATTATATAATATATATATTATATATATATATATATAAATATAATATACCGTATATATATACTATATATATATATTATATATATATATATATAATATATATATATATATACTATATATATATATATATATATATATATATTAAATATAATAATATATATATATATATATTATTATAGATTATATATATATAATTATATATACAATATAAATATTATATACAATATATATAATATTTATATATATTATAGGTATATATATATATATATATAATATATATTAATAATATAATATATATATATATATATTAATATATATATATATTAATATATATATATATATATATATATATATATATGAGAATATATATATATTTTATATATACTATATATATAATATACTAATATATATATATAATATCTATATATATACTATATATAGTATATATTATATATATATATTATATATATATAATATAATATATACTAATATATATATATATATATTATATATATATATATATATAATAACATATATTATATATATATATATATATATATATATATATATAATATATTATATATAATATAATAGTATATTAATAATATATATTATATTATATATTATTATATTATATATATTATATAAATTATTAAAAAAAAATATATATATATATGGCAGCGTTTAGTTATATCTCATATGTATCTCAAAAACTTATAATGCTACAGTAAAACGGAATACATTGTGGAATGCTGGTCATATTTTAGTACGGAAATGTAAAAAAAAAAAAAAAAAAAAAAAAAAACAAAAAAATTATATCTCAAAAACTACAATAACTACAGCGAAATGGAATACATTTTTGAATCCTGGTAAAATTCACATAAGAAAATGTAAAAAAAAAAAAAAAAAATTTGTTAATAATTATAGTCATATGATTAGAAGGCCTATTTAGAGACCTTTTTATTGGTTTCTCGTTAAATAAATAGACTTTCTATTTAAATTTTGCTTTATACGGCACACTAGGGGGCTCGAGCCGACGGGGAACATAGGAGGGGACGTTTTCCATAACCCGTAGGGGAGGGGCGGAGAGGAACCACCCGCGACACCCAAAAATACAAAAGAGCGGGGGTTCCGGAGACCTCCCGCAGGGGGGAATTAGTCCTACCCGTAGTTCCCCGGAAGGCCGAGAGACCCCGACGTCCTGCATCGGTGCGGTATACCCTTGCGGGGGTATTCTTTTAGTAAAACACAAAAAAGCAACAGTTAATAGAAAGTCTATTTATTTAAACGAGAAACCAATAAAAGGTCTCTAAATAAAGGCCTTCTAAATTATTACTATAATTATTAACATAATTTTTTTTTTTTATATTACTTATTTTTCATAATTTTTACTTTTTCTTATGTGAAATTTTTTAACCCTATGGGATTCCAAAAATGGTAGTTCCCACGTGTTCGCTGTCGCTAATTGGTAGTATTTTGGAGATATATAGATATAACTATACCCTATATATATATTATTTTATATAATATTATATATATAGTTGTTATATATATATATAGTAGTATATATATAATATATATATATATATATATTATATATATTATTATTATATAATATATATATATTTATATTATAATTTATATTATATATATATATTTTATATAATATAATATATTATATATATATATATATTATTATAAATATATATAATATATTATAGTATATTATATATATATTATTATATATATATATTACATATATAATATATAATATAATAATATATATATATATATATATATAATAATATATATATATATATAATATATATATATATATATATTTTTATATATATATATATAATTTTTTTTTTTTCCGTACTAAGAATTGACCAGCATTCAACAATGTAATTCCGTTTTACTGTGAGCATTATTACGTTTTTTGAGGTGATACTATGACGGTATATACCTAACGCTGACGCATATATATAATATATATATTATAATATATTATAATTTATATCTATAATATATATTACTATATATATATATAAATATATTATATTATATATTATTATATATATTTAATATATTATTATAGTAGTAAAATAAGGGTGGCGGAAACGACAATTTCTAAGCGTTTTTTTTACCCGTAGAATTTTTATCCATGATTTTTACGGGGCTAAATCTGGAAATGCTGGTATTAATTTTTATTATTTTTCCTGGAATCCTGGTATAATTTTTTTAACCGTAGATTTTTATTTCGGCGCCGGAGCCCTGAGCCGGAGCTGATCCTAAGCCCTGGTTTTTGCCGCAATTTCCTAGCGGTTTTTACGCCGCAAGTTCCCGCGTTTTTCGAGATTTCAAGCGTTTTTAACGGTTGAAGCGTCAAATTGGGGGTCATTTCGGAGGTCGCTGACTGGTTTTCTGAGGTTTGGAAAGCCGGTCAAACGCAAGTCAATAGCCGACAGTGACTTGGAGGAATTCGTAGCGGTTCCCCCCGTCCCCCGAAAAAATTTTTTGGTTTTTGCTTGAGGTGTCCATCTATAGGTTTTTGGGGTCGGGGAAGGGCGTTTTCTGAGGTTCTGGGACCGGTCAAACCAAGTCAATAGCCGACATGACTTGGGAAATTCGTAAGGTCGTCCGATTTTTTGGTGCTTGAGGTGTCCATCTAAAGGGTTTTATGGTCGGGAATCCCGTTTATGAGCAGGTAGATGGCGTGTAAATGAAACAGTGGAATCCAAAGTCAAAAATGCCAGACATGACTTGGAATAAATTCGTAAAGGTCCGTCGAAGATTATTGACGTGCTTGAAGGTGTCCATCATTGGTTTTTGGGGTCGGGAAGCCGTTTATGAGGTAATGTGAGGTTTTGGGAACAGGGAATCTCAATCAAAAGCGACATGACCTGCAATAAGGTCCTAAGGTCATCAGATTTGACCGCTTGAGGGTCCATCTATGGGTTTTGGGGTAAGGGGAAAGGCCGTTTATTTGAGGTATGTGAGCGTATGGCGAACAGGAATTCAAGTCAAATGCCTGCCGACATGATTGGAATTTTCATATTTCGTTATGTTTTGGACGACGCTGAGGTTGTTGAGTTAAGGGTTCATAGTTAAAGTCGGAGAAGTCGACTTCTGAGATCGTGAGTCTGATAAAGCAGGGAATCAAGTCAAATGACGAATGACTTGGACTTTCTCTGAAATTGCTAAGTTTTATACTTTTTTATTGATCAAATTAAGGGTTCCTAAGGGTGGTGAGACCATTTTTGAGGTTCAGGTTGCCAATATTGAGTTTTTAAGAAAGGCTAGCCAAAAATATCTATAGCCAACACTTCTCTTCACACCCTCAAATTACGGATGAGTTTAAGTTGACTTATCTCTCTTTTCAATCTTCGGCGCCCCCGTATAAATAAACCTAAGTTGAAACAACTGTATTATTGAGGTTCTGCCTTTTTTTTTTTGTTTTTTATCTTACATTTATACTCTGTGTTTAATTTTATTTTTATAGTTTTATTTTTTTGTTTTTAAATTTTTTTCTAACTATTTTTTTATTTTTACATTACATTTTCTGTTTAATTTTTTATTTTTTCTATTTTAATAATCTTTTTAACATATTTTCAAATTCAAACTTTAACTTTTTTTCTTTTTTTTTTTTTTTTTATTTAATTCCTTTTTTTTTTTTTTTTTTTTTTTTTTTTTTTTTTTTTTTTTTTTATTTAAATTTTATTTTATTATTTTTTATAAGTTTAACTTTATTTTGGTTTTATTTTTACTATAAAATTTATTTATTCTTGTTTTGTTTGTTTACAAATTTTTTTTTTTACCAAAAAATCCTTTTCTTTTTATGTTATAACTTAAAATTCTAACACATTTTTACATGCCTTAAAGCAGTAAATTAGAAAAATCAAGTAAATCAAAAAAACTCCCTCATTTCCACCCACTATCTACGATCTGCGCTTCCATGATGATCTAAGATTGATTTTCTAATTGATTCTATATTGATTTATTGATTCAAGTATATTTTGCCATAACATAACACTAAACTTTTATTTATTTTTGTTTGTTTGTTTTAACATTTTGTTTTTACTAAAATATTTACTCTTTTTTTGAAAATAATAGCTTAAAAAAAAAAAATTTGTAACTTTTTACATACTTAAAGCAGTGAAAAATCAGTAAATCATGTAAAAATCAGTACAATATCAAGTAAAACAGTAAATCAGTAATCTCAGTAAATCAATACTCATCCAGCCACCCTCCTACCTTACCATGATCTATTGATCTCTATTGGACCATTTGAGCTATTGATCTATTTGGATTTTTCAATCATATTTGTATAACACATAAATAACACAAAAAACTTTTATTTTTATTTTTGTTTTGTTTTCTTTAACATTATGTTTTTACTATAAAATATTTTATTATTTTGTTTTATTTTTACTATAAAAATTTATTTATTTTGTTTTATTTATTTGCTTTAAACTTTTGTTTTTACTAAATCTTCTATTCTTTTTATGTTTATAAAAAACTTAAATTTTTGCAATTTTTTACATACCCTAAGCAAGTAAAAGTTACCCCAATCAGTATGTCAAATTGATTCCTGATCCTTGCATGAGGATCTATTGATCTATTTGATCTATTGATCTATTGATCTATTGATTTCAAGTCATATTTTCTAACTTAAAAAATTGTTTATGTTTTACATTTTCCCAGTCAAGCAGTAAAGTTCAGTAAATCAACTAAATCAAAACTGCATTACCAGCCACCCTCGCATCCTTTCCAGATCTATTGATCTACTTGACTCTATTGATCTATTGATCTATTGATTCAAGTCATTATTTTTGTATAATATAACACTAAACTTTTTATTTTATTTTGTTTTGTTTTCTCTTTAAAACATTTTGTTTTTTAACTAAAAATTCTTATTCTTTTTATTTTTAAAATAACTTAAAATAAAAAAATTTGCATTTTTTTACATACCTTAAGCAGTAAATCAGTAAATCAGTAAACCAGTAAAGCAGTAAATCAGTAAATCAGTAAATCAATCTATCATCCAACTAACCTCCTACCCTTCCACGATCTATTGCATCTATTGACCTAGAGCTATTTGCCAATATCTATTGACTAGTTGATTATCAAGGTCCCCAATTTTGGTATTAAAACATAACACAAAGAACTTTTAATTTATATTTTGTTTTGTTTTCTTTAAAACATTTTGTTTTTTTATATATTTATAAAATTTATTTATTTTGTTTTATTTTTATTTAAAAAATTTATTTATTTTGTTTTATTTGCTTTAAACATTTTGTTTTTACTAAAAAATTTATTCTTTTTATGTTTATAACTTAAAAATTTTGCATTTTTACATACCCTAAAGCAGTAAATCAGTAATATCAGTTAAATCAACTACCCATTCCACCTCCTACCCTATCGTGATCTGAATTTGACTATCTATTGACTTTGATACTCTAGTTGCTCTACTTGAGTTCAGTCATATTTCTTATAATCATAACACCAAAAACTTTATTTATTTGTTTTTTTTTTAAACATTATGTTTTTTACTATAAAAATTTTATTTATTTTGTTTTATTTGCTTTAAACATTTTGTTTTTCTAAAATTTAAACTTTCTATGTTTATAACTTAAAAAATTTGCATTTTTAAATCCTTAAAGCAGTAAAATCAGTAAATCCTTAATCAGTAAAGCAGTAAATCACTACCCATTCCAAACCTCTACCCATTCCTTGATCTATCTGACTTCTATTATTTAAATTGATTCAAATCATCTTTTGTATAACCATAACACAAAAAACTTTTTATTTATTTTTTTTGTTTTCTTTATTTATTTTGACATTATGTATTTACTATAAAAATTTATTTATTTTGGTTTTTATTTTTACTATAAAATTTTTTTATTTTGGTTTTATCTTGCTGTTAGACATTTTGTTTTTTACTAAAAAAATTATTCTTTTCATGTTATAACTTAAAAAATTTACATTTTACAAAAGTGACCTTAAAGCAGTAATCAGTAAATTAATCAACTAAATCAAACGCCATCCTAGAATACCCATTCGCTGATCCATTGAAGATCTATTGACTGATTGATCTATTGATTCAGTCATATTTTGTATGTACTTCTCTCAAAAACTTTTTTATCTTTATTTTGTTTATATTAACCTTAAAATTATATATTCTGCATTATTTATACGTACTCGCTATAAGCAGTAACAATATCAAGCTAATCAGCTAAAAATTCAAACTATCATCCAACTACCTCCTAACCTTCCATGCATCATGGATTTTTGAGCTTTTAAAATCTATTGTTCTATTGATCATGTTATAATTATAAGTTCTTTTTGTAATAACATAACACATAAAATAAATCTCTTGCTTAGCTTAAATTGTTGTTGTAATGTTCGCGTTTGTTTGTTGCATTTTGTTTGCAGTTGTTGATCTGGTTTGTTGTTTGTTGAAAATGTACGCGTTTGTTGTTGCATTTTGTGCAGTTTGTTGCTTGATGTTGTTTGTTGTTGTTGTTGTTTGTCTGTTGTTGTTGTTGTTGTTGTTGTTGTTGTTTTGTCGTTGTTGTGTTTGTTGTTGTTGTTGTTGTTGTTGTTAGTTCGTTGTTTGTTGTTTGTTGTTGTGTTGTTGTTGTTGTTGTTGTTGTTGTTGTTGTTTGTTGTTGTTGTTGTTGTTGTTAAGC
>JABUQX010085795.1:0-10000 GCA_015478945.1 Trachelipus rathkii
ATATATATATATATATATATATATATATATATATAATATATATATATATATATATATATATATATATATATGCTATATATATATATATGCTGTATATATATATATATATATATTTATATTACTTCTGGTGGAGCAACGACGCTAAAGGCCCCACATGTTATAGCCCATCAAGCTGGAAATTCTACACAATTTCAAGTTAAAGCTCGAACTGTGCCAATACAAAGCGCGAAAGTGCGTAACTTTAAAGTGTAGAAAAATATAGGAGGAAAGGTGTTCCAGGCTTTACATTACAAGTAAAGTATAATAAAAAAAAAGAATATGAGCAAAGTTTGGGATTTGAGAAATGGAAAAGAAAAGAAGAACTGTGTGGAAGACGTGTCACGAAAGCACTCAGCCCCTCAAAGGAGAAGAGAGAGAGAGAGAGAGAGAGAGAGAGAGAGAGAGAGAGAGAGAGAGAGAGAGAGAGAGAGAGAGAGAGAGAGAGAGAGAGAGAGAGAGAGAGAGAGAGAGAGAGAGAGAATAGGCGCTATATGCAGGGGATAGCAGAGAATTAAGAAATGCGTTTCTCATGTATGGTATGGCTGGAGTGAAGAAACAGGCCAGCAGGCATGAAGAGGAGATTGGAAATAGGAGAGTGAAGGGCCCAGTGGGAGACGAGAATTTCCAGATGACGTAATCATTTATGGCAAGGCAAATGGAAGCAAAAGCAAGATAAAAAACCAAAGCAGAGGCTGGAACGGTGTGAAAGAATAAAGAAACATCGAAGATTTTAAAAACTTTAAGTGAAAGAATTCGATCTTTCTCAGATTCATTTTTACCGAAAAAATGATACACAAAGAATACAAGTAATAAGGACAGAAGAAGGGACGAATTGTGTTTCCGAAGAGGTAATTGTGTTGAGAATTATGTCGAACATGCAAACATACACACGCATGAGCCACATCAACATTGAGTCACAGGATATTTTTACTCTCCATCAGCGGGATTCGAAACACTGGACTCTGCGTCACTGAGTTAACAGTGACCGGGCGCTCTAACCACTAGACCATCCACGTTCCCAAAAAGAACGCTTCAAGCGCGTAGTTCTTAAAGCACCCGGTTTTCTCATCCCATAATTGAGCTGAGTACTCAAGCCCTGGCCCCCATATATATATATATATATATATATATATATATATATATATATATATATATATATATATATATATATATATATATATATATATATATATATATATATATATATAACTCTTCCAACAACAACTTAATATATATATATATATATATATATATATACATATATCGTCACTATATCAGAAGCATGGGTGACCGATGCTTGAGATTGGCCAAATATTAAAAGAACAATGGTTTGACTGGATCTCAACAAGCAAACATGCAGAGTGCAGGAAGGTTAAAAAATATGCACAGTGGAGTAACTTGAAGTAACTTCAAAAGAGAAATATATATTAATGTTGAATGGTATGAAATCTGCGAAAGATTAGAAAATATTGAGGAGAAAACGAATGGGAAGGTTGTGAAAGAGAGCAGGTAAATTTTATAACGAATGAGTAAAGTATGAACGCAGAAGAGCACTGAAAATTTACAGAAGGTTAATAATAAAAATAATAATAATAGGATAAGGGAAAATATAAGAGGAAAGACGAAAATGCGAATTATCGACCTCGTGAAAGAAGCGTATTTTAAAAGATAAGACACAAGAGTTTGAATTAAGAGAGAGAGAGAGAGAGAGAGAGAGAGAGAGAGAGAGAGAGAGAGAGAGAGAGAGAGAGAGAGAGAGAGAGAGAGAGAGAGAGAGAGAGAGAGAGAGAGAGAGAGAAAAAAAATAAAAATAAAAATGATAAAATATAAATAATACTACTACTACTACTACTACCACTACAACTAATACTACTACTACCAATAATAATAATAATAATAATAATAATAATAATAATAATAATAATAATAATAATAATAATAATAATAATAATAATAAATTCATTAATTTATTCATATATATCCCACGTTAAATATTTACGTAATGAAATATTAATAGATTTTTTAATCAAATTCCAAACGATTTAATTAATATCTAAAAATTAATTTCAAATATATATATATATATATATATATATATATTTATCCTGCATATATATATACTTATTATCTATCTAATAATAATATTTAAATATATATATATATATATATATATATTTCCTGCATGGTCGGAGGTGTTGGTGGGTGATAAATGCTAAAAATATCACCGCCATTTACGAAGAAGAGCAGTATGGTAGGCTTGGGGTTTCAACCCTGCCACAGAAGGAAGAAAATTTTGATAATTTACTTCATATGAATCGACGCCCACCGCTTTGAGAAACGCAGCTTCATCTCCTACAATTTAATATTCCAAATTTTCTTTATTTTTTATTTTATATTTAATTTTCCAAATTACCAAAAACATGATGTTAAAAATTTTGCAACTCCTCCATACAAGACTTCAAATGAAATTAATTTAAATGTATAAATAATTTTGCATTTTAAAATCCCGAATGATAAAAATATATATTTTCTTTTAAGTTGTTATCGTTAAATTTAACCAAAGGAAAATATCTCTTCACAGATATATATATATATTATATATATATATTATCTTAACTTATATATATGTATATATATATATATATATATATATATATATATATAACTCATATATATATATACTCTTTGCTACTATACTATATATATATATATATATATATATATATATATATATATATATATATATATTCAGACCACTTCTAGAGTAGACTTCAGATTTTCTTCTTTTCAAGAAAATATAATCTCTGGCTTTTCCTTGCTTCTTTCAATCTCTCTCTTTCTTCTGACGCTCTGTTTCGCTTCCCTCTAGTTCCACTGCATCTATTCTACGACGGTCAGTCATATATATATATATATATATATATATATATATATATATATAACACTCTAACTATATATATATATATATATATATATATATATATATATATATATATATATATATATTTTTTTTTTTTAACTTATGATATAGTTATTTTGATATTGTTTGTATGGTATCTGGCAAGGTCAAGGCCGAAATATCATTGTGTGTGTGTGTGTGTGTGTGTGTGTGTGTGTGTGTGTGTGTGTGTGTGTGTGTGTGTGTATTATTATTATTATTATTATTATTATTATTATTATTATTATTATTATTATTATTATTATTATTATTATTATTATTATTATTATTATTTTAATTAATAATTGAAATAATATTTTTATGTAATATTAATATTATTATGCACTATAATTGTATTATAATGGTATGGTAGATTATATTGCGCGCAATTCTTAAACCCAATCGCTTAAATATAATTATACCTGTATTATTTTTGTGGCTCAATAACACAATACTGTGTTGCAATTAGTATCCCCCTTTCAGAAAATGTATTTCATTAAATATTGTATTATAACTTAACTATGTTAAACCTAATGATGTAAATTTTTTTTTCTGAATAAACTTTTTGAAAATTATTATTATTATTATTATTATTATTATTATTATTATTATTATTATTATTATTATTATTATTATTATTATTATTATTATTAGTTAGGGTCAACCGGAAAGGTTTCCTCATGGGGGATTGCGTTTAGGTTTTCATGGATACTACAGTAAAAGATTTAAATTAAAAATAACAAGGCAGAAGAAGTGGTTATTATTCTAGTATTTTTTTTCTTTAAATGGGAATGCATTGACCATCTCAAGACAGCATTTCGTAGATAATGTGTAAGATTCTGTTAGATTTAGGGTTGCTATATTGTTTTTTTCAACACCAAATATGACAATTTTTATCTTTTTCTGAACTTGTTCTAAATTTACTCATGTGTTGACGATAATAATTAATTAATTAGCTTGAAATAATGAAAAATAAATGCACAGTGAAGAATAAATTTAAGGTTAACATACAATACAGCAATTTATTTAGGGGTAGGAGGTGGTAGACAGTATCCAATTCTAAAAAGTAGGCGTACCCTTAAAAAAGTTAGGGAACCACTGTGTTACTTAACACTAAATTCAATTTGTCACATTCGTATGGGTAGGAAAAATTGCACAAACACAAGGTGTTTCCTTTGCCCTTTACAACCAGAAAAAGATTTTCAAATAGGTTAACTTATCGAGATATCCAACTTCACTGGCCAGGAGTCAAATTTTATAAATTTTATAAACTTGGTAAAAATGTTAAATTTCTCTTCTGAAACATGGAAAGAAGGAAGTAGAAAATTTTGCTCCTCTTCCTCGAAGTGTGAAGAAAAAAAAATACCGAAAAACTGAAAAATTTCAAATTTCAATATTATGTTTAATGTCTATAGCCAATTTCTATATTTTAAGCTTCCATTATTAAATCTTTGTCACCTTTGTTGAGTTGGTGTAAAGATTCCAACGCCCTTCTAAGTTTTCCTTCTGATACTCTCTCTCTCTCTCTCTCTCTCTCTCTCTCTCTCTCTATATATATATATATATATATATATATATATATATATATATATATATATATATATATATATATATATATATATATATATATATACATACTATAACTATATATATATATATATATATATATATATATATATATATATATATATATATATATATTTATATATATAAAGTTCATGGAGGCAATGAATCAATCGCTTGTCTACTTACTATAAATTCCTTTTAATAACTTTTAAGAAGGCATTATTGGACAGCATTTCTTTTGAACTTTGCTTACCAAGGAATGGCTTCACATCAAAGTTCAAAAGAAGGCAACAAATAATAAACATTGAAAGGGAATCTCTATTATAGTTATCAACATTAATCATTTAACGTCTTAAAAAGGAAGTACACTCGCATACAAGATATATACTGGAAAGGAGTTGCAGTAAGAAATAGGGTGAGAGAGAGAAAGAGAGAGGAGAGAGAGAGAGAGAGAGAGAGAGAGAGGGATAAAAAAATAAAAATTTGTTATCAAGATTTGGTAATTACACAATTTAAAATCAATGAAAAGGAACTAGAAACGATCGATCTCCCTTTTGATCTATCTATCTATCATATCTTTCCTTTATCCAGCTTCTCATTAATCTTTAATGCCTACATTGTGAAACGCTCTCAAGCCACTCTCTTTATTTTACGGCTTCTATTTCTCTTATATTTCTGCACCGGTTTTTTTCTGACACAGAATTTTCCACGCTTATCAAACGCCGGCGACGGTTTCTCTAATCGGCTTTCTGCGGCGGGACCAAGCGCCGACAACTTTTTATATTAATATATTTATTATTGCAAAATCGAAGGGGAATACTTAGAATCAAAAAAAGAAAACTTAAAAGTTAACTTAATTCAATATAATACAGAAAGATTCTTTTACTTCTCATTGAATTTTTTCTTATACCAATATCAATATTGCACCAAGCAAATTATATATATATATATATATATATACCACAAAAAGTCAGTTTCTGTTCAGTAGAGAAACATAACAGTGAATTTTGCGAGGATCGACTCACTCGCGTACCAGTTATGTTTGAATATATATACTTTATATATATATATATATATACATATATGTATATATGTAACATAACTTAATAGCCATATATATCTTTAACTGCTAACTAATAATATATATATGTATATATATATATAGCATATGTATATAATAACTAATATGTATTGTATATACAATATTATATTATATATATATATATAATATATAATAACATATATATATATATATATAACATATATATATATATATATATATATGTATATAACTTTATATATATATATATATAAAGTCGTTTATGATTTAAGGCTAACGAAGAGCATCCTAGAGTGAGAGCCGCATAGATATCGTTGAAATGTCTCTCGGCTTCTAGGCGGACGACAGGGTGACTTCGTCCCCCTTCTGTCCCCATCATCGAGTCCCCTACTGGAAATATGTTTCAGGGGGCTCAGAAGCCGTGGGAGGAGGTGAAAGGGAGGACAATCACCCCCATCATCCACCCTAGAGGCCCAGTATTTAAACAGCTTTGATACATTACTAGATGATTTCATCATGACTTTATATATAGCTAACATATATATATATAACCTTATATATATATAACAACATATATATATATATATATATATATATATGCCTATATACTACTATATATATATATATATATTCGAAAACACACTGGTACGCGAAAAAGCGCGAGTCGATCCCGCAGATTTTCTACTGTTTCTACTGAATAGAAACTGAACTTTTTTATATATATATATATATATATATATATATATATATATATATATATATATATATATATATATATATATATATATATATATAATAAAAAATAGATATATATATTGCTATATTGTGGAAAACTATACCTGAAACTGAAATTAAGTGAGTGATTAACTATATATATATATATATATATATATATATATATATATATATATATATATATATATATATATATATATTAGCAAGTAAAGATAGATGAATTTAAGAACAATGTCTGCTTGTGAACGTGCATATTCGTCATGTGCGCGAACTCATACGTAAACGCAAATCTCTTTCAACCTAAAATTCTTTTTCGGTTGGGAAAGCTTCTTAAGTGCCAATAAAAAGGTAAATGAATGAATGAATAAGTATTAACATCAAAGGGAAGCTACTTTGACACATATAAATTGACGCTTTCAAAATTTTATCTCAGTACCTCACTTTCTCCCAAGGGGAACACGTCACGCATATGCACTTTTCAAATCGAATTCTATAGATTTTTTTTTTTTTTTTTTGTAATAAGAAAAATCATGACTATGTTAATTCTGTTAGCTCCTTTTAAATTTACACATAATAATAATAATAATAATAATAATAATAATAATAATAATAATAATAATAATAATAATAATAATAATAATAATATTAATACTAATAATAATAATATTAAGAATAATAATAATAATAATAATAATAATAATAATAATAATAATAATAATAATAATAATAATAATAATAATAATAAATGCTATCAACAAACGGTGCTCATAAATATATATTTTTTTATATATATATATATATATATATATATATATATATATATATATATATATATATATATATATATATATATATATATATATATATATATATATATATATTATATATATATTACCAAAAAAAATAATTAAAGTAAATTAATTAAAAAGAATATAATTAAGAAATCTACCGTAAAAAAAAATTAAAATATAACAATAATAAATAAAATGAAAAAATTATATATGAGAATAAAGATAGGAAAAAAATTTCTTAATTGTCTACTTGGTTAATAAACCAACTCATTATAATATATATATATATATACATATATATATATATATATATATATATATATATATATAACCTTATATATATTATACACTTTATATATACTGTATATATATATATATATATAACATATATCTTTTATATAAATATATATATAGATGAATAGATAGATAGATAAAGATAGATAGATAGATGAATGAATGAATGAATAAGATAGATAGATAGACTAGATGAATAGATGAATGATAAGATAGATAGATGATCTTTGGTCTTTATTTCTTTATTTCGTAAGCATATAGTGCTTTATTTAGAAGTAAAAACAAAAATTAAAAAGTAAAACAAAACATTAAAAAATTAATATACATATATAAATATTAATATATACATATGTTTAAAACTTTTAAAACATCAGATAGATAGATAGATAGATAGATAGATAGATAGATAGATAGATAGATAGATAGATAGATAGATAGATAGATAGATAGATAAATATTTCAAATTTTTATCTTTAAAAATGTTTTCTATTTTTACGTTTTTTTAATTTTTAATTTTAAATTTTTTTTTTATTTGTGGTGGGAATGCAGATCTTGCCCAACCCTTCTAAATCTGGTACAAAAATTAAAATAGGCTAAAAAAATAAAAATAAAAAAAAATTATAGTACAAAATCTGAAAAAGTTTTCCTTTACATATAGTATATATATATATATATATATATATATATATATATATATATATATATATATATAAAAAAACTATATATATAGATATTTTATATATAAAAATATATATATATATAAGAGAGAGAAGAGGAGAGAGAGAGAGAGCCAGAGAGAGAGAAAGGAGAGAGAAAGAGGAAGAGAGAGAGAGAGAGAGAGAGAGAGAGAGAGAGAGAGAGAGAGAGAGAGAGAGAGAGAGAGAGAGAGAGAGAGAGAGAGAGAGTTTTGAGCAAATAAATAAGCGATTTTCTCATTTTATATAATTTTTTTCTTATATATAGTTTTTTTTAATATCTAGATCTAAGTTCATTACTAATTGTCTTGGGAATAGTTTTTCCTACAATTGTACTCCAAAAATAACTGGTTGTTTAAATGCTTCTGAATTAGACACAATTGTTTATTTTTTCTTTCTTTCTTTAATGTTGAGTAAAATCTTTTTTTTTTCACAAACTTAATTTGTGTATCGCTCTTAGTGCAAAATCTTTAGATTTGGATAATCCTTTTTGAAATTTTTTTAAACTCATTAGTAAGGAAGCTGAATCCTTGCTCCATTAAAACAGTCATTTATACGGCATAATTATATAGTTACCAAAATTATTCTCAAGACAATTAATAAAAAACTTAGCTCTGAAAAATAAACAACAGTGCAAACTTGTAAAAATATATACTACTATTATTTAAAATAAAAAATAAAAATACGAAAAAAATCGCCAAAGGACAAACAAAAAACAGTCCAAAAATACATTTTTTGCAACTATATATATATATATATATATATATATATATATATATATATATATATATATATATATATATATATATATATATATATAGTATAATAACTGTACTTATATAGATAAACTGCATGCGTATGACATATTTAAATATATATATATATATATATATATATATATATATATATATATATATATATATATATATATATATATATATATAACTATATTTAAGACTAATCTTTATATATCTAATATATATATATATATATATATATATATATATATATATATATATATATATATATATATATATATATATATATATATATATATATATATATATGTTTATAAATATATATATATATATATATATATATATATATATATATATAAATATATATATAACTAAAAATATAGTAATATATGTATATACTCTATATATATATATATCTTAACAATAACATTTTTTCAAACATACGGTATATGATATATATATATATATACTTCATGAATATTATTGCAGTAGACATTTTTGCGAAAATGAAATTCTCGACTTTACTGAAACTTTTATTGAGTTTCAATGAGGAAAAGATTGGAGGCGCTTCAAATTCTCAATATATATATATAAATATATATATATATATATATATATATATATATATATATATATATATATATATATACTATAATATATATATATATATATATATATATATATATATATATATATATATATATATATATATATATATATATATATAATCTTTGATGGGGATGGCCAGGGCCCCATACGAGTACATATGAGCTGACAAAGTTAGGAAACAGGATATTTTTCTTTATTAATAAGTAGTTGTAGCACTTTCCTTTAAACACATACAGCTATGTACTTTCTATTCCTTCTTGGAATATATTAATACAAATTGCGAAAAGTCTTCAGTGGAATATTGTGAAATTCCTTTAGCAGAACATATATTTGTCAACTGATTCATACATTTTGGAAACGAGAATATGATTTTCACTTTGCTCTCCCAAACTGAATCAGTGGTTAGACATTTAGGTCAGGCGATGTTGTACTAGTCATAGAAGACGCTGAAGTTTATTTTTTGCTCATAAAACCAAGACTAAATAATCGTGGCTGTGTGTATGGGACCATTATCA
>JABUQX010085795.1:15000-33089 GCA_015478945.1 Trachelipus rathkii
AATCGACACTGAAAACGCAGAAAATAGGTATTCCGATTCGTTGTCTTTAGGTATGTTTGAATCTTTGATGCAAAAGAAGAGTCGCGTGAATTTGAATCTACTAAAATGCATTTTTGATTTCTAAGCGAGAAGCAGATACGTATTAAAATTTGAAAATTATATAGCTTGCAGATATGAAAATAACGGGATATGAAAACGAGAAAGGGTTTGCGATAGGACGATGGACGCGATAATGGTGTATAGAAGTTCACAAATTTAACAGAGGCTCTGGGATTTAGCACCAGTCATTTGAACTATCTCCACTATCTTATAGTAGGGCGAAGATATGCAAAACTGTGCACGCGATATAAAAAACTGGTAAAAATGTGGTGATTTGGTAGAGAAGGATAATTGTGTTAGATAAGGTTGAAGTCTTTGTGAGAATATGCTATTGAGAAGTTAATAAGATTAGCATATTATAATAGTGAATCTGGTGTAAAGTAACATCTGGGAGAAAATTGTGTATGTTTTGCAGTTTTCACTGTGGTTAACCCCCCAAAAACACAGATAATATTACAAAGAACAAACCTCCAAAAATCTTCTGCTACTTTCTATAATCTGAGCACGCCAAGTAATCATCTCAAATAGGCTCTGGTTTAACTGTGAGTATCTCGCAAATGTTAAAGGAAACATAAAATGTAGTGAGTTTGGTGATTGACAAGGAATCTAAATGATTAGGCTTTGCACATAACATTTCTGCTATGAAAAATATGGATAATTCTAATCCCTGTCGAATTGGCCATCGATACTCTCAAAAAAACCTGACAACGCAATAAGGCAAAGGTGATTTTTAGAGATCCTTGAAAAACACGAAGAATCACTTGCCAAACATCATCAATGATTAGCCAAATCGCGCGGCGTTTAATTCTATATTAATCACATTTGAAAATTAACTTTTCAATCTTCTGCTACTAACTCCTAAATGTTTGTATCTGGTCTGGGGTTAATCGGACAATATTAATCAATATATCAAATCGAGCCACTTAAATTTAAAAAAAGATCGAGCCAAATTTCGAGAATTCCAGATCGAGGCACCAGCACTTCTTTTCATCAGATTGTTGTAAGGAATTTTTCTTTCGAGCTATTCTCTCAATAGCAGATCTTATCTTACTAAATACAATTTAATTTATTTGAAATAATATTTATATTTCCAATTTAACATTTTAATGTTTTGTTAGTACTTTGTATATTTTTGAAGCATAACTGACTGAAAAAAGGTCATGACAGTTACCCTCCCAAAGATTTTTTATTTAAAAATTTTATAGTAAAGTTTATGTTAGCATGTATAAAATATAACTAAGGATTTACAGGAGGTGTATATGAGATATTTATAATGACTAAATATTCAATAATATACGTCAATTGCTGTACAGGCCATTAATCCGAACAATATTTCTTTTGTGATGAATAGGCTACGCTTAAAATCTTAAAATGATTTGCCATTTAACTGAAATCTATTAGTTTTAAGCATTGCTTGGCCATACTTACGACAAATACAGTCATTTTAGTTGTCTCTTGTTAATAGTCAAACGTCTTTTCTTCTTTGTTGTGTAAATGTTTTCTAAATATTCATCACGCTTCGTGGAATATTTGTTGTCCGATTTTATTAACCTTGACATTCTGAGTTGGAGTCAATATAATCCAATACACTTCAAATTGGGGTGTTCAACTACGTCCGAATAAAAGAGATTGTTATTTAAAGTATCTTAATTTAAGAGTCATTTCAAGTCCAATCTTAGAACTCAGACTACCAAAATCATCACTCAATCATCCCAAACTTCCTGTTGATGGTGGAAGAGCTTTTTTCTATTTTTTATTCTTGTTCATTAAAATCGAGAACTGTTTACTTTCTCACGGATCTATCTAGTACAAACTTCGCTTGATAATTTGGATGTATACATCACCTTTAGGCACCCTTCATTACATCTTTCTCTCATATTAATTTCAGATCTTTCAAAACTAATGACTTCAACTTCTGCTTTAGACAAGATAACATTAGAATTCATAGAACTGAAGATTACGAACGCAAAAGGCATCCGAATGGAAGAGTCGATAAATTAGAGTGGAAGCAAATGTATGAATTTAGAGTTTGATGAAAGTGTACTTTGGTCAAATTAGAGATATATAAACTCCGTGAAATCGATTATCTGATGTAATTGCACGGATGTTCAATGTGCTAAACAATGTAGGATGTTAATAGTTTTGATATATCATCTATTTCATTTTAATATTTTAGTTACTTCAAGTTGTCATTTGGCACTGGAGAGAAGAGAGAATAATTTATTTATTATTATTTTTACATATTATTATATTAATTATTATATTGATGTATATTAATCTTACAGAAGAGTACACACAATTTCCTAATAAACATTTCCTGGAATTATTATTTATTATTAGTTTATTTATTGAGTTATTTATTTATACTTCTCCTCTATGGCATTATTATTATTATTATTCAATTCATTATTATTAGTGTACATTGATTATTATATTCAATCTGTAGCACAAGTTTGCGGCTAATGTTTTGATCTTCTGAACTTAATGACAGGCGCTTTCTGATGAAACCAAATGATATCAAGTTATAATTAATGAGTGGATCACGGGACACCAATCATAATTGAAACATGTCTCTGATAAGCAAAACTCTGTTAGTAATTTTTATATCATCATACCATCTTTTCTTTTCCCACAGGACCTTGCGCGACACTGCACGTTCCGGCAAACGGAAAAGTAGTTTAGTAAGCAATTTGAAACACACATAGTATTGATTAAAGAAAGCCGCCAGCCTTCCCGTCCTTTACTAACCTATTAGTGAGTAACTCTGTTGCAAGTCGCAAAATCCACTCCTAAGAGTTTCTAAGTCAGTATCCTCGCCTATAGCGAACCTCCTCACTCATGGCCATTCCCGTCAGTGATGGGGTTCATCTCTCCTCCCTTGGATTCGGTAGGACCAACAACCGTCTCCTGTAATCGAAACCCCTCCTAAATCTACTCTGTTTTGCACCTATTTTTTCTTGCCTTCTTGCAAATACGCACGTTTCTCTCTCCAGGCATTCCTTTACTGACTCACTCAACTTTTTTCACTCTCCTACTGCAAGCCCAGCTCGGGATCATATTCCAACAACACACTCACCCAACTATACTATGCGCTTAACCAACCGTCCTATCATCTATCCTTTTCCGACACCCCATAGTTAACAAACTCAAGGTCATCAAATACTTTCATTTGATTGTCATCATTGAGAGTGTCTGTTCTCACACACACAAGTCGCTAATCATACGTTCATCCCGGTCTGCATTGTATCCAATTCCTTTCTCACACCTAACGCAGCCCCTTACATGATTTATCTCTTCCTGAACGACGATTGTAACTTTAGATTCTATTCACTACTCACTTATCTCCCAGACCATAGTCACTCATCTATATCACTTTACTACAACTTAAGGCTAACTAACAGGTACCTAATGGTTAAGCACACGCCTAGTGTTCTATCTCATAAGATCTTAAGCTCCTTTATCACATCCACGCTCACAGGACTTATACTATTCTGGCACCAGCAACTTCCTGCATTTCAAACTTTACCTACTCTTAGCTCGCTCTGAATCTCCCGTTTCCTTTTCCATCCAACTGTATTATCCACCTAACTATTCGCTAAACGTCATCGAACCACTTGTCCTCATGTTGTTCTTGCGACGCCATCTAACCATAACTCAGCACCGGGAATGTTCCTCTAACCCCAGCCCAACCACTAACGAACTTTAATCTTATCTCACTTTTAAACCTTATCCAGATGAGCCGCTCCCTTTTACACACCGGCTGTTGAAATAGAACATCTCTCTGAACCTCCAACTCCCTTTTTCAAAGTAATCTTCAGCATATCCACCCCGCACACAAACAAATACTGTTGCAGATGGATAATAGGTAGGGCCACTCGTTCCACAACTACTCTCCAAGTTGCTCCCATCATCGTCTAGCACACACATTCGTAACTGTCGCCCTCCCGTGGCCCTACCACTCGGTAGTTCTTTGGAGTCGTGAGAACCCCATATCCATATAACATTGAATGAACCAATCGGAGTCATAACCACGCAATCCTGCCTCGACTCCGCGGCTGATCTCTAATAAATTTAAACAATCACTTTCTACAACTTTTATTCTTACAGACGTCACGTTTCACAATATTGCCTATACATAACTTTTGATTCGCCATCCTGCAGCATTAACCTACCACCATGGACACCACACAAGGTATCACGTGGGAACGACGGGGACCTGCCATAGGGGCTTCTACTTAATCTTTTCCCTAGGTCATTGTACGACTCTTGTCTGCAAATTCCAGGTGAAAACCTCATAATACAATTTAATTTCTTCTCCCTACCTCATTTTCTCATTTATGCATATTGTCTTTCAATGTAAAGATTTTGATCACTATCATCGCTATATCCACTTCTAAATCGGACCTTGTTCTTGGCACCATCACGCTCCTCTCACTGTCACTCTCCTTCGTACGCACTCGTTCTATCATATTACCTGCCGCACCCCAGCATATCATGCCTTCCTACAATTCACACCTCAATAAGTGAATAACTATTGCGCCTATGGCAATATCTACTAGTTAACCTCCTTATTATGCCGCCGCCCAGTCTCCGTTACGGCCCGTTGAGAGATGAGTGAGGTAGCCACCCGTACTCATTAGTGCTCTCTACGTGCGCAATCCCAACTTGGAACTAAAAGCCCTCCATAAACCGGGCTTTAGATTAGGCGCCCAACCGCGGACACACACTCTGCCAAATTCCCCAATCGAACACCGGTGTCCACTATCTCAGCTTCCTTGTTCATTGGAGGCTATTGGGTCACCAGTAATCTTCATCTTATTAGCGCCTCTGCAGCATTTATCCATTCTTCCACTTTCTCACTCTACCGTAATTAGCCCCATCTCCTTGCCTATAACTAGACCTCACCCACCAAACATTACGCTAATTTCCTTTTTGATCCATCAAACACACATACTCTATAATCTCTTCATTAGCTGTCGAGAGTGACTTAATGTCTAGATTTTCGAAAGGTGTTCCTTCCACACACGCACCTTCTACATTCCACTTCTATCAGTTAAAAAGCAATCCCCTATTCATTTATTTCTACAGCCTGATTTACCTCCTTCACTTCTCATTACTCTAACACTTTCTCGCGCCGCTTCCTTCCAGAGGAGGAGTTTCCTGATATGCCTATGTAAATGTTCATGGTCATTCCTCCTTCCAAACTGTTCATCTTACTTCCTATTTTTCCCTCTACGCATGTCTCTCCCGTTTATAGTAAATTTCTTTTTCCTGCGCTTATTAGTGAATCCCTCAACATCTTTCTGTCTGTGCAAACTTGTTCACTGGCTCTTTTTATGTCAGCATCTCAATACCATGTCCTTCTTTTTTACCTTTAACCGCCTCTGACTGCACCACTATCATACCCACCATCTCACCGGTGCTTAATTATTCTTACTTCTACTTTAGCAGCATCCTCACATTTCAACTATGATTATATGGTGGCGCGAAGCTCTTTAAAAGTCACTTTTAATTCTTATTTAGTTTGTTCACTATTCTTCTCACTCTTAATTTACTCACCTGTACTGTCCTCTATTAACGCATTATTCTACATCGCTCAATTACCTCCACCACCTTAAACTTAATTTTAGCATTGAGACAAGCGCTATAATGATCGCCGATATATCCCCATCCATCTAACCCCCCGCCCTCTCCTCATCTAGATTTAACATACACCACATGACTCTCCCGAACGATCTCCCGTTCTTCACACGCAGCGCAAACACCGCCGCAAACAGGGTGAATCAGTCCAAACTTTTCCACACTTTTGACGTTTCGATTACCGTCATCTCTACTATCCACCCAACTCTAGGGAGATGAACCTTATGATATACTCTTGTTTAACAGAAAGTTCATTCCCCACACTATACACCATTCACCCGCTCTTCCTCACGAGATCCAATCACCTTTCAACCCATTCTCATTTTCTCCCTACACCCCAGAACCGTCCCCTCGTCTTATACCACCACAACCCAATTCCTCCTTTTATTTGATTCACCCCTATACTATCCAATTTGGATCAACCAACAACAATTCAAATGCTGAAGCTCTACTGCACCCCGCATTTACAACATACATCTTTCAGTATTATCAAGACAATCCGCGGCTCCCTCCTCCTCCTCAATATATCACGACCTGGAAGAAAATGGAACTCAATCATGTCATAACCGCCAACACTGACGTTGACCTATTTCAACCTAGATACCTTAAATTAAACCATTGGAATTTCTCTAGTCACTCGCCCGTCTCTACCACTCACAACATAGGCTCTACATATAGCTCTGTACCATTACAAGGGATTCCTCCAGAATTTGCACTATCTCCTTCTCCTCCCCCTCTCATTCCTTTCCACACCTCACAGCACACACATATTTCACATCATAATATCCCGGGCTACCACCCCGGCATACATATTTCACATCATACCATTAATTTTCACTGTTTCCTTTCATTTCCTTTTGTCTTCAGATTCATTCAGCGCACCAGCAACACTCATTTAACGGGTGTGCCCTTTTTTTAAAATGATATCCGCCAATTATGCTCTATCACCTCGGCTTCTCTTTGCTCCAACATAATTTATAATATATACTTCATTATAACTTATACACACTCACTACTTTAATCATATATACGCTACTACTAAGAGGTACTCCCCCCGGTGGAGTGGAGGTGAGATATATGGCTATACATAGTAAGTGCCTATCTATATAATACTAATCTATATTGGTTATACTATCTGAGACTGCCTATATATATAACCTATACCTTACACTATATATATCTACTAATTGCTAGTTACATATTATAATTAGAGATGCACTAGGCAGAGTACTTTCTCTGGCCTGGAGGCGCGAGGAATTATTATATGATAAGGTAGAAAAAAGGGCGAGTCTGTACGTACGTATGGTGTTTTCTATGTATATTGAATTATGTATATATATAATATTATACTATATCATATTATATACGTGGATCTGGATATATTGGTGACTTTAATATCCATGTGACATATATTTTCTAGTTATATACTATACTATTATCACTAATACTATCCCCATTTAGCTGCGCGGTTATATTGTATAGGGTGTATATCACGTATAATAATTTATATATTATATAGTATAATATATATATTCGTTATGTATATAGGTTATACCCTAACGGTATATATATAGTTACTAGGTATATTGGCTATGCGTATAGTACTTAGCCTAGTAAAATATATATTGTATGCATTTGAAACAAACATACTTTCCTATCACTACTAGCCGCGTATACTGAGTATATATTATTATATATCTTTACTATATTATGTATTATATATATATATATATTATATGACACTACTATACTAGCCTATGTTACTTAGCTATATATAATGTGAGTAATCCATTAGTATATATCTATATATATATATGTTGATGTATAAGTAATAGTACTAATATATATATATATAGTGCTAACCCTTAAAAGCATTTAGTCAGTTTATATATATAATTATGTATATATGTGTATATGTGTAATCATCGTATCTTTATATATATATAACTATATACCGTATTGGAGCTATAACAAAATAAATAAGTATGATTAATATATAGTATAGTTTTATAGTCGTTTATAGTTTTCCATAGCATACTATATTGAGTGAGTATCAGTAAGTATATCATTAGTAGTTATATATAGTATATATATCTATTGTCTGCTACCTCACTTATATTACTATGAGTGTTTATATTATTACTGTATATTGTTAACTCACTTGATGAATGTTGTATTATATTATAGCTACTTTATATATATATATACTGTTATATTATATATATATATATATATATATATATTGTATGGTGAGTATCCATATATAATAACTGTAACGTAGCTCATGTGCCTTATTATCACTATTATTTATATATATTTGCTCGATCTATACCCTAACTATGCGTGTCCTCTACGTTATTCGATTTTCTTTTGAGAATTTTTATGTTGTTGTTTTTTTTTTTGTGAATCTAATCTAATAAACTGTTATAAACGGTTATGCAATTTTCAGGTTTAGATCTGGTGGGTCGTTATTGGGTGTGTCTTCGCAGGGTCTTATAAGTTTTGATATTCAGCTCTTGGAAAATGGTAAAAAAAATTTTAACTTCAAAAAAAAATTTATTATAAGAAGGTTTGTGAAATTATTTGAATTTTCCTTCGCATTAATATAATTTTATCTTTGTATGGTTGTGTTTTGAACGCACAGATAGGTGGCGCTTATTAAATTCGATTCGATGGTGACAGGGGACAACAACGAGTCTCCAAAGTGTTAAAAGGACTTTCAAAGTATTACTTGTCAAACGTCCCTCGTAGCTTGGCAAACGATTAGGATTTTAACAAACATTTAAATTGTTGAAAGGAGTGTTGTTACCAAATTATTGGTAATTTAAAATTTTAACAGTAATGAAGTTGTTTGAAAAAGTCATCTGAAATTTGCATAAAAGAAGTTAAATGTGCCCATTTTTGGTTGTAATTATGAAAGCAATCGTAAATCGACATAAGCCGTCGGATCTGTTAACTCATGCAGCAATTTTTAAAATTATTTAATTATGTTCATGAGTGTAGCTATGAGTGCAATCAGAAAGGGAACTTAAATTCACACATGCTTACGCATCATAATATAAATCATTTAAATGCCCATTGTATATTATGAAAGCAATCGTAAATCAGACTTAAACTCTCATCTGTTAATTCATACAATATTAAATTACTCGTAAATGTGAATAACGGCTATTATAAAATAAGCAAATGAACTTAAAAAACAACTATGCTTACGCATTAAAATATAAACATTTCATCTCTAAATGCACCGAAGTGTGGATTATGAATGTAACTATCGTAAGCTTAGCTTAAGATTTACATTTCATGCTTAAACCAACTCGCACACATACTACAAAAATTATTTAATGTTCTGAGTGTAATATGAGCTGTAATGAGAAATAGTACACTGTAGTCAGAACATGCTACGCATACAAAATATCACAAAATTATTTAAATGTTTGAGTTTGATTATGAGTGTAATTAATAAAGATTAGGTTAAGATTACTATCTTGCTATAAACCTGAAACTATTAAAAATGTTAAGAATTTAGGACAAAAAGGCATCCTAATAAAGACGACAAAAAGAGGGAACCTAAATGTTGAATTTAGAGTTTGACTGAACAGGCTTGCCAACATTGGAAATCATAAAATCTGACTGAACATCCGATGATTTGGGCGGAGACATCAAGTGCTAAATATTATAGATACCCGAATTAGCGATGATGGTGGAAGAGCAAACAGATTCCAAAAGTGAATATGAACTTTCAAAGATTCCGTCAAACGTCAAAATCTGTGTGAAAAAAGGAATTAACAAAAATAAATTATGGAAAACCCTTGTTGCAAATATTGTAAGTTTAAATTTAAGAGTAATGAAGAGTTGAAAAGTCATCTGAATTTGCAATAAAAGAAAGGTTTTAAATGTGGCCCATTTGTAATTATGAAAGGCAATCGTAATCGATACTGTATACTGCGCTCATCTGTTAAACTCACCAGGCATATACATGTAGCTTAAATGTTCTGCAGGCTCGTCGCGCTACGCACTCGATAATCAACAAAGGTAGCCCGATAAGGGATTAGCTATCACATGCGGGCTTACCGCATTCGAAAATAATAAAGTTATTTATAGGATGCAGCTGAGTGTGAATTATGGAGTGTAATCATTAAGTACAGGCCTTAACGATTACACATTTCTTTAACGTGTTACATATTCAAATAACACGAATCCACTATTTAGTTGTGACTACTGAGTGGCAGATGAGTAAAAGGAACACTTTAGTCAGAATCCACCTGCTTAGCGCATTTCAAGTTTGACAAGATCTTTATTTTAATGTGAAGAGTGTGATTATGAGTGTACAATTATAAGAAGTTTCAAGATCACCTATTCCCATTTGTAATGTGAAGAAGAAGAATCAAGCAGGTAAAGACATATCCAAGTCAAAAGTGAGGGAACAACCGTTGAATTTGAGTTTTATCAATGGTTTGACAAAAAGGAAACCATCCAATATTACTATTCGATGATTGCGGAGAAATCAAGTGCTAACTATGCTGATACCCCCTCCCATTAGCGTGTAATGGTCGAAGGCAAGAAGAAGGCTTCCAAGCAGTGTAAAGATTCCGAATACTTTAACATTACCCACGAGATATCAATGGTTTGAAAAAAAGGATTAACAAGATGATTGTGAAACCCTTTGGTTGCATAATATTTGTATTTTGCAAATATTGGTTTTATAGTCTCAAAACGCAAGAAAGTAAATGTTAATGATAATATGGAAAATACAAATTAAGAAATGCCATATTTCTATAGAAAGAGAATAATTAGTCTAAAATAGGCCATTCTATAAAAATTACAATAACAGTTGCATAAGCAAAAATTACTCAGAAATAATTATTCTCAGTGCTGAGAATTCATAACTACTGATTTAAATTGAAAATTAAAGAGTTTCCGTTTTGTGGGTGATAAAAACTAATGAATTCTAGCTTACAGCCGAATATGATTATATAAATACCAAATGTAACAAAGGCATATTATAGTTCAAAACAAAAGAAGTAAAAACATGTGAAAAAAGTCAGAAAACAGTGGACGAGTGGTCAAAATTAGAGGTACAGATGGAAATTACACAAAAGAAAACAAAGAAATGAATTGGAGGAAAAAGGGAAAACCGCGATGAAGTAATGCTCCTCAACATTAGTAGCCACAGTCGGTGTGAATTATCAAATAAGAGGAAGAAGAAAGGAAGGAGATAGAGGATATCGTAAGTAACAATAGGCTGGAACTAAAGACAGATCGCAAACATGAAGTCTTGTAAATGTAGAAGCGAAGATTCGAATAGCAGGATCTTTCTAAACATTAGTAACACGATGTTATATAGAAGATATAATGAGCAATTCGGATTTTGAATGAGGCAACAGTAAATACAGACAAAACAAATAGATGAAATGTTAAAAAAGGAAGTGCAAGAAAAGAAGGAGGAGGAAATCTAATTGATATGAGTTTTGATAAGTTCGGCAAAAAATAAATTGATTAACAGACCAATTGGAATAATAAAATTCGAACAAGAACTTTCAAGGAGTTACAGCCAATAGACGCATTAGCTACAATAGGTTACTCGGCACTTGATTGTGAACTTCACACAGAGTTAAAATAGCTACTTTATTATGGCAACGGGAAGAGCCATAGTGCAGGTGGTTATGGATACTGGAGTAGGTTAAAGGAGACGAAGAAGAAGAACGAAATACAGAAATAGAGAAACTTATGAATAATTTATAGTCTAAAGATAGATTACAAAGGAAAATAGAGGATAACATTTCAATATTAATTAGCCCTATCAAAGAAACGACATTAAGAAGTGGAAATTTACCTAAGAGGCTAGGGCAGAGAATATGATGAGAAGAAAAGATGTAATTCAAGGCTAACAAAATTTGGTACATCCGATAGCCTATTGCTAGGCCCGAGATTAAACTAATCTGGCAGTTAAGTAGTAATAACTGCAGAAGATAATTACAAGAAAAACATTCATGAACAATGGTTTTAATCAAGACCAAGCGAAGATTATATAGCAGATAACTGACAGAACATTAAAAAATAATAGTTCAAAACCCACCAAAATAAGGAGGCCGAAATCACTACGAATCACATTTATCGGAAGAATATCTAAATGAGGACAATAGACGAGCATATGATAAGGCAGATTGGAAATATATGTAATATATTGTTAACACACCATCTAGCCAAATCATAATACAATAATAGTTAGAATGAGGTTTTCGGCACCTCATATTCTGAAGAAGGATTAAGGCAAGATCATGATAAAAGAACTTTGGTAATCTGGATGCCCAGGACGCTGATAAAGTTCATAATGTTATGGCCTGAAGAAAATACAGCATAATGGAACCACTTGTGAAATGTTTAAAAAAATTAATGAAGAGGAGGAGCACCTGCAGAATGACTACGACCTGGGAGCATACAATCTTATCCCATATTAATCAATGGAGACTAAGAAATTCATCTAAATCATAGATCCGAATAATGTGCCTCTCCAACTGTCTATAAACGATTAATGGAGTAAATTTCAAACAGAGTATATGAGCATGCAGAGAGTGCAGAGACCAACAACGTAATAACTGAAGAACAAAAAGGTTGTGTTAGAAATGCATATGGTAATAAAGATCAATTATTAATTAACAAAATGGTAATGGAAAATTGTAGACAAAAACATCTCAGTATGGCTTGAATTGATTATCAGAAGGCTTACGACAGTGTTCCCCATAGTTGGATAAAGGAAATTTTAAAAATGTGTAAACTAAGTGACACCGTTGTAAATTTTATAGACCGAGGAGTGGAATAGTGGAAAGTTAACTTGAAGCTAAATCATGAGAAAGGTTGTATTGAAATAAAAACTGTTAGAATAAGGAGAGGTATTTTCCAAGGAGATTCTCTTTCTCCACTATTATTTATACTCGCCATTAACCCCCTAAGTAATCTGAGACTACTACTATAATAAAAAAAAAAAAGACTTTAAAATTAGGATGGATATTGGAGCTAAACAAAAATTAAACTTACCTAACGAAAAATCTTCCGACAAGGAATCGTGCATCAACAAGTGAACCTTTCGGCGATATACCTTCCAAGATTGCCACCAACGCCTCGAGTCTGAAGTTATAACCTTGGCACGCAAGGCAAACAGAAAGTATGTTTGCAGAGATTACCATAAACAAAAAGTATTGAAGTGTTGGATAATAAAAATCACTCTTCTTTAAAATGATTTATTGAATTAGTTTAATGAATACTTGTTACGATATTCTGCGATAGGACATGTCAGTCCCACAATTCGTAATTATTAACTGCATCGGATTTAATAAGTTTAATACTAGGAAATAAATTTACCAGTGACGGTAAATCTAGGTTTGGACAAAATTTGATTAATTGATATTAACTTATGTATATTATTGGTTCAGGATCATACTACAAATACCATGTTTACACATGAAATCGAAAGTAAAACAAAACATTTGACTTACTGTATCAATGAGGTGATGTAAATAGATGATGCAATAAGAATTTTAAAGCTTATCTTAGTTATATGAATTTCAATCTTATTATTGTCTGAGAGTCGCAAGATTTTGTAGTTTTGGTATGATATATGACTAGATTGAGTGAAGAAGAATTCCTACTATCAACCAAATCACTAATACTGGGAATGTCTAAAGTGAACTGGGAATGTTTGAACTCCAAAATAGAAATTGTGATCTGAATTGCAAAACAAAACTTGTGGTCTGTACGCCAAGCTGAAATTGTATTATATTCCACGTCGCGATAATTAATAAATAAACTAATAATAAATAAATAAATATTAATTATAAAGTAATTTTATCTTTACCCTGTGGGTATTTCGGCCCTCTTCAAGGGTTTCTGATTTGGGAAAAACTTTACGAAAATTGAAGATCGGAAATCTCTTGAAGAATTTCGGCGCTCTGCTATACTGTAAGTTTGGAGGAAAACATGTGAGTAATCGCATTAAACATATTCAATTTAGAGCGATTAGTCCCTATATTATATGATAATACTATATATATATATTATATATATATCAATTATACTTAGTGTATACTGGAAGGGAGTACTTGATCTAGTATTATATATATATTATTCAGTAGTCTATACTATATATATAGTGAGAGTATAGCAATAGTCGAAGCAATGAAATAGGCTATACTAATTAACCTATACGTAGTATTATATATCTATATATATGTACCTACTGGCCCGTAATTTATTGATACTATTTTTATATATTTATACTAGTATAGTATATTTATATAATATGTGTATACCGAGTTTCATCGGTGTATGTATGTATGTATGATAGTTTATATATATATATATAATATTATATAGCCTGCTACTATATGTATATATATACTATTCGTGACTAATATTACGTGAACCACTCCCATTTGCAAATGTCGATAGTCATCACCCGCATCTGTTGCGCTAATAAATTTCTTGCATTGCCGTGTTCCCGCGTGGAGGCTCCCTATTCGCCGCAGTCATTTTCCTACTTTCTTTATACGTTCCATAACACCTTCCAAAAGATTATCCTCTCATATCTTAGCCGAATCTTCCACCACTTTAGTACGTAACTCCTTTTTCTCTTCGTTTCTCACATAGAAGTTAGAATGTTTCCTTCCATAAGGTACTTCGCCTAGTTTGTGTGTACGTAATACTCAGATCTTTATAATGCACCGAGGATGTACTTGTTGTTTATTTTATAAAAATTAAGACTAATTCATTTTAATTCATTTTCTACATTCAACATCATTAATTCATGACGTTTGAATATGTAATGTCGCGTTACCCGCCCATCCGGCCCTCCCCCGAACCTCACACCCTTCGGCTGTTATTTTTTTTCAACCTAGTGGTAGGCTCGATTTGTGAGCCGTGGTGGCTCCTGTACCTGACTCAATAAAACAAAGATATATATTATATACCTAATGCTACCACTGAGCCACTATATCATATTATCTATATCTATATATATATATGACTCTATATTATTATATATATATACCCTACCTTACAGGATAATATATCATAATATCTATCAAGAGAATAATGAGAGAACGCTTACAAGAAGCGCAACTGTCAGAATTCACCTCTGGGGAGATATCAAGAATTTCTGCCGGCCCGGCGGGGGGGCGATCACCTGGCCATAGCATTACACACCCTATTCCCCCCTGTCCTCCACCAGGCCAGGTTACTTTGCCAAAGATGCCCGGCTGGGGCGGTGCCCTACAGGTATACATTTTAACCGACTACTTACTACTTTCTGTCCGCTCCCCCCCTACTGACTTCCCTATCCTACTGTTCCAAACCTGCTTTATCTGTCCTATTCTATCTAACCTCCTTATGTTAGATGAGACACACTATGTACTACGGTGCGGTGAGATGCTCAAGAGCATATCCCGGGACCGTCCGTCCTAAAATAGTTAACTGCGTGCATATATGTATGCCAATCACAACAGAGTTTGGGTTTCTAAATGAGCAATCAGTGTGGTTATGTTGCCTGGGATGGGTACAATCCCTGTCCCTCGCCTCATCCAGTCTCGAACCTCCTCAGATACAGTCATGGGCTTACACTTCTTGTACTAACTTCTGTAACCCCCACGCGCGACCCATCTCCAAGGCCCAAACCCCTCCCCTTACGACACACACCTATATCTCCTCAAACTTACTCATCATACGGGCAGCAATTCAAATATTAAACTGGCTAATTCACTCAAAGTCAACTCCATCTAGCTCCAATTATATCTCATCTTTTCTGAAAAAACAATATCCATATAGCGATTCATCACTAGAAGTCTCGGGCCATCGCCTAAAACTTTATTCCCTCTCCCACATGTGGCTAACATTCTGTGTTATCGATGCCCAGTGCTATTCTCCCCTCCCTAAACCTCCTCATCTGACTCCCCCCGCTGTTTAACAACTCACGATCCCAAAAGCATACCACATCATAATGACTGTGACAAACTACCTTATACACTTCACACCACTACCCCGCCGCCGCATTAATTACAAATCCAATCTTGGTATCTAACTACTCTCTGAACAGAACTCACTAACAACAAATCGTTCAAGACCATTCTCTAGGATTCTCGTCCACCCTCGACCCACCCGCCAAACCCCGAACCCCAATCATACTCATCCCCCCCGTATCTACATCAAGATAGCAGCAACATATCCCAAATCTCTATCCCTTTCGGATTGGTTCGATCTCTACAATTGCCACCTGCCCACACTGCTGGAATACGAAGACTCCCCCAGTCTGATCCCCGGGCAACCATTCAATGTAATGAATTGGAATCGCCTGACTATCCTTAACTTTCCTCAAAATAACAAACCCTCACAGAATCCTCCCAAATGCCACCAATACCCTTCCTACGCTTGACGTCTACACATTCTCTGCTCCTGCCTCCGCTCACCTCAGCAGACTACCTGCGGACAACAACACAACGACCTACAATCAAGCACATCCCTCCTATCTCCTCCATATCTCTCTGACTCACCCACCCACTCCCCCATCCACAACTCCCAAAAAAAAATAAAGACACTGCCAACTAATCTTTACTAAACTAACAAAAAAGGCAAACCTTGGCCTTAACTCTAAGGATAAAACTGAGAAGGAATCTCATTCACTCCTCAAATACAATGACATATACACCGTAAATATCACCAATCCATCATTCTCATTTAAACACACAATTCAATCCTACAAATCAGCTCCCAATCTTTTAAAATCATACGCTAATAGGGTCACAGAACAGTCCCTTACAATACCTAAACTATCGCCTTCGAAATTCAGTCAACTTATTAAAACAACAGAACTCCTCCGAAACTCAGACATACACCACATTCAACCACTTAACCCACTAACTCAACCTAAGACACACTCAGATCTCAAATCTCATAACCACTAACACTACTAACAATTTTACAGAATACCTACAAAACAACATCTCACGCATAGATAATAAAAAACAATCCCTGGCAGGTTAATTCAAAAAACGTAAAGCAACTGCACTAAAACAACTCGCCCCTCCTCCCTCACAACGATATCCCCTATCCTTGCCCGTACAACTCCCTCCTTCCCCAACACAACAAAGCAGACAGCCTTCAGCAAAACCTAACGCTAATATCTTACCGTATACCTACTTCTCGCACCATTAATAGGTTATCACCCAAAAAAACACTCAAAATACTTCCTCTGATCTCACAACCTCTCCACCTATCCTTTTTAAAAATTATAACATGCATCTTTAATTTCATAAACTTAAAATTCACTTCAGCTAACAGGACCAGACTGAATTCAAATCCTTCAGCTGAAATACCTAGGATGTGAAAGCAATCTCTCCTCAATCCACACGAAATCTTTCAAACAAATCCTCCGGAAACATCATTATTAATCACACCCAATCTGGAAACAAGCATTCATTAACATCCAAAATTGCATCTGAGAACCTAAAAAAGACCCATCGTCCTCCGCATTGCCTCCCTTTACTCGCCAAAACTTCTCATCTTCCTCTTCCAACCATCAGAAACTGCTGGAGAAACTAATATTAAAAAAAAATATCCACACATCAGCCTCCCGAATTCAACATGGATTTAACACCATACTTAAAAGACAAAGCAGCCACACCCTCTCGCTCACACACACACATAATGTAATAAATGCCCAGTGGTCCTATACTCAAATGCACTATCACGATATTAAAACAAGCTTGAACTCGTCCCTAACAATCTCCTTATATACAAATAATTCTTCATTTACTTAGAAAACACTGATAAAAAGTGGCTTTCAATTTCTGCCTTATAGATATCGCGCAGAAGTCTCCATAAAACTACCCTCTTACCACCTCCCTCAAACTGTGCAAAAACGGCGTAACGCAAGGTTGTGCTCTATCTTCTCTTCTCCATTTCCTTCTTCCATTCTCTTATTTAACAGCAGATCTGCGCGCACCACTTTATCTATGAACCAATCCACCAACATAATTACTTTATACGGGACAGACGACAATCCCCAGTCTTCAATTCCCAACATGCCTATGTAAACCCACAGCCACATCGCCAGCCACACTGCCCTAGAATAAGCCTACAATTTATTCCAGAACTTGGCCTACTCACCAAATAGAATCTAGACAAGCTTCCCTCCCCTTAAATCCAATCTCCATTACCCTCTCAACCACTGACCTGCTCACCAATCCTTCACTTTCCACCGCAATTAGTGCTACTGAACAACAACCCCTTTTCCCCCTAACAAAACTCTCCTCCCAAAAATATTAGGACTCACTCTAACGACCACACATCCTGACTTTCTC